>OX244030.2:56491441-56668941 GCA_945859785.2 Tridacna gigas
ACTCTTTGCAAATTTATTAAGCTACCTTTTCACAGAACTTGGCTCATTTATTCTTAGGGCAAAAATTGTGGACCCGAAACAGAGCCACGAATATTATCATTATTATGATATCTGATCAGGGTGTACATTATTTGCTGTTGTTTAAAGTTATGCATTCTGCTCATGGATTGGCGCTTTCTCGACACTTCGCTAGATATTCATGAAAACGGTTTTTAGAGCTTGCAGTTACTTTACTGGTGAACCTTTACCAAGACTATTCAAATTATAAGCCTTTTGTCAAAATCTGCGCCATCCTAGGGGTCATAAGTTTTACATCTGCTTATATAACGAACACTAGAAAATCAGAACTTCTTCGTCACTAGAAGACCTACAAATTTGGCAAGCAGCTTCATTTGTTAAAGATTGAGCCCTTGGATTGGCCCCCGCCCTGGGGGGTCACACGTTTTACAAGGGTTGTTTTTTTTTTATAATGTGGAAACTTTAAATATCTTTTTATTTATAACCATTTGGCGTAGATGTATATCATCTGGTGTGCAGCCTTATCTAGTGGGCCTCTACCAGGGTTCAACTAATCATATCCCATAGGTTTTTAAAGAGAAAACTTTGAATATATTCTTGTTTCAAACCACTTGCCCGTTAAGTGAAATGTTTTGTATGTAAAATGATACTGGGGATTCCACTAAGATTTTTCAAATTATTGCCATGGGGTCAAAAAGTACCCCCAATGGAGGTGATGGAGTGTCACAAATTGTTCTGTGTTTGCCTTTTTTCTGGGTAAGCTTCTTGTAGAAATACTCTTTAAGTGCATTGATACTTGGTATGAATGATAGTGGATTAAACCTGTCTATATTCATTTAAATCATGTTGTTGGCATGTTAAAAAGATATGGATTTTTCCGAGGCTATTATTGCAATACAGATTTCTAACAGTTTGATGAATGTCGATGCCAATTACATGTGTAGCACATGCAATTAATTATGAAGTAGAGCGATACAGGGCCATCACGGCCCCTTGTTCAGTTGTGCCACATCGAACAATGCACCTACCTCAATAATTTTTCATTTATGCCACATCGAACAATGAACCTATCGAAACGTGATTTATGTTCCTAAACTAGCTTTACGCGAATAATTTCTTTTCCAACTATTGGTTTCTTTTCTAAATACACCGCGTTAAAACAGTGTTCAGCGGTTAGAAACGAATGAAAAGTTTGTTTCCTTGACTTTCATTGATCAAAGCATTATGACCGAATCGGCGACTTGCTTCTATTTACTTTTTTTTATTACCATTTTATTTATAGAGCCTTTGACAAACATTCTGTATTTCAACGACCCTGACTAAAAATGCTTTTTAGAAACTTTGAGAAAAAGGAGAAAATGCTGCGAGATTTTCTACCTATTCAAAGACAAACCCCTTTATTTGAGCCAGATCGACCGTAAGTTCTTTGATTTTGAACAAGTCCAAAGTTTTGTCCTTTAATAAAAGGTTAAGGAGTCTGAGAGTGAATGTGCAATAAACACAGAGGAAAACCCTTCCCCCTTTACAAACTACTGTATTTCCTGTTTTGTTTTACGATAAGAAGGCTGATAACATCGGCTTTTAAAAAAATGATGGACAAGGAGAAAATGCGTGTAACCATATTTTCTTTATATCCACAATTATCTCTACACGTGAAATGACAGATCTCGTCATTTAGGTCACATTTCAGTCGTAGTAAGCAGTTGCTTTATGATATATTTATCGTTTTTTTTTTTCTTTCATTTGGCAAAGCCTTTGATTTCCATTTTAGCGGGAAATGTGCAAAGAAAGATGGAACTCACGGCGCCTCACAGAATGGACACAAGTCACATGGTCTCAATAAGAAGAAGCGAATGGCTGAACTATTGGTCGATCGGGTCTTCAGAAAAACTGGCAGCTCTTTCAAGGTAAAGTCTTGGATTAAGAAGTTTGAACAATATACGGAACAATCTAGATCCAGGATCTGGAACAACGCTTACCCACGTTGAGCTTAAAACTATAAAGGTCTTCGCATAAACAAATCAAAACATGGTGCTGAATTAATGAAACAGATGTTTCTGACTGAAATCAGACAGTGCAATTTCTGTGCTGTCGTTGTCAAAAGGACGGATGCAAAAAATAAACGGATAAGAATTATCGAAGATCTGGGGTCCGTATTCACCAACCATTCTTAAGAACATTTTTGGTCTTATTCTTCAAGATTATCTAAATTTGAAAGTAACACTTCTGTTGGCTAAACCAAATGGTCTGTGTACAATTTTTATAGGAAAGACTTCACTCTTTCAACGCCAAATATAATTCAGCCGCGCTCTGGCAAAAGGGGCTTCATGCGTCTCCGTAATGCATTAAACCAAGCAAGATATAACCTAATTATGGATCTATAAAGTCCATTTTGACAGACAACCGACTGAACCATGAGGTAGCATTATCCTTTGACATGCAGAAAATTTATAGATAGCGAAAAGTTTCGGCCCATGTCAGCCTGCGCGGACTGCGCAGGCTGACATGGGTCGATACTTCTCGCAGATGCATTAAGCCCCCTTTTCACATAGCACGGGTCATTTATTATCATAAACCCGAGCTCTTTCGTAGACTTAAATTACATGAACAATCTCCTGAAACGCAGATTTTTTCTCCTTAAGGCTTGACCGAAACAAGCGGACGGTAAAGCTCCAAGATCAGACTGTAGGTTCTCTGCAGTCTGGTCTTGATCTATGCAGTTCAACAAAAGCCCCTGTTTTCACCTATGTCGTTGACAGAATTAAGGACAACACAATTGCAAATAATTACTGAGGAAATAAATGATTTACGTTTCGTAATATGACACGAAAATCCGTATTACGTTTGATGAATAATTCAAACGATTTAACCGTACCAACTCTCAGTGGAGATCAGCACTGTCAGTTTCTATCCGTTGATTGTAAATGACAATTGCATGTTGGTTTTTGTGAACGGCTTTTTTGCACCCATGTCCAGTGTACTGCGATCTTCGGTGTCTCTGGCAAAAACTGTAGGCTAAGATCAGCTTGCACCTTCTAATGGTAGTCCACATCCAGCGATATCCGTCAAGTTGTTTGATTTTTATCTTTGAAGTTATGATTTCCAACCATGATGCCCAAGATTAGGCAAGTGTCCGGGAAAACGCTCCCGAAAAAAAAAAAAAAAATGAATATGTGAACTGTCCTCGTTAGAAAACTGAAATAAATTCGACTCCGTGTAGAAAGCAAAACAAAAGCCAAATCTGATTACCCAAAGTTCAGTGGTGAAGAAAGTAGCGAAGTTCCATCAGTCGATTACAGTAGAATTCGGCTTAATGGCAACCTCTTTTAAGTTAGCAGCTTTGATTGAGCAGGCATACTTGGAATGAATGAATGAATGGTTGAATGAACGAACGAACAGAACGAATGAATGAATGAATGAACGTACAAACGTACGAACGATCGACGGAACGAAGGAATGGATGGATGGACGGACGGACGGACGAATGAATGGCTGGATGAATTGATGGATGGATGGTTTGACAAATAAATGAATGAATGAAAGGTGTTTTATGGCGCATCGACATCTTATAGTCATTTAGCTCGCAAATAAAAACGTAATGAAATGAAAAAAGTTATGTGTAAGAAGGTGAGAAATGATTATCATGAAAGATGTGCTAGGCATACTTGGATTTTCCAAAGAATGCAACTGCGTTAAGATGTACCTGTATGATCCAAGGGCCTGTCTTAGGCAAGCACATTTTAAAGGTCCCTTGTTGTGCTTGCTTGATTCAAACAAACAAAAAATGAAGACAGTCTAACGCTCACTTCTTTCAGATTCCACTCAGTAAGAAAGTCAATCTGATTGCACCTGCTAGAATAGAGTTCCCGTCAGCCACTTCGCCTTCCTGTTCCGCCTCATCGTCATCGGAGAGAACGGACAGGGTTGATCCAGGTAACAATATCCGAGCACTTTAACCCTTTACCATGCAGTCCGGACTCCGAGGAAGAAAGCGTTTGAAAATATTGTGGGAAAAGGAGAAAATGCTGGAAACCAGCATTTTCTTCTTTTCCGCAGTGTTTTCTAACCTTTCATAGAAAAATCCAGTCATTTAAGCAACATTTTCTTGTCTGCAAATGCTTTCAATCTGGACGAGTCTTAAATTTTGTCGTTTTGTAAAGTGTAAACCATTTACCACGCAATCCTGACTTTTAAAGACCCTGAAGAAGAAAGCTATTGTGGGAAAAAAAGAAAATGCTGGTAACCAGCATTTTCTCCTTTTCCCATAATGTTTTCTACCCCACCAGAGAAAGAAATCATCATTTGCACTGCATTTAATTTGTCTTCGAACAATTGCTTTCAATTAAGTCGAGTCCTTAATTTTGTCGTTTGTTAACCCTTTCAGCGCCATAGGCAAAAACATGGGCTTTTGCAGATGGCATAGATTAAGATCAGACAGCACGGAACGTGCAGTCTGATCTTCGGTCTATGCCGTCCGCTTGTTTTATCTATCCTATGTGGTAAAAATCTTTCTCCATTTCAATGGATGGTATTTTAAGCTGCTAGAAGAGGTTAAGTTTGTATATTTGACGCTGAAAGAGTTAAAGAGTTAAGTGAATCACTGTCACTAGCGACTTGAACTGGTCTTGCGCACGGTTTAGATCAAGATTAGACTGCACAAAAAGTGCAGTCTGATATTTATTCTGCACTGCCCGCTATATCATGCTAAACCGTGACCAAAATCAACTTCGAATGTTAGTTTCTAATAATTTACGGCCAAAGAGTGGACGCAAAAAAAGTTTCTACGCAATATATTTAACCCTTAAGCTGCTAAATAAATGAAATTGAAATTTCAAGACGATAGTAATAGCCCAAGATTTGCTTTTTCATAGGTAGTTTTACGGGAAAAATATCTCCATATCGGACAGTGTAGACCCTAGATCAGACTGCGTGTTCTGTGAGGTCTGATCTTGATCTATAGTGTCCGCAAAATGTCCCTGAGTCACACTTAGCAGCCTAAAATTTAAATCGACGTCTTTCAAAACGGCTGAAATAACAATCCACTGACATTTAAATTTGAGCCGTGCTCTTGCAAAAGGGAGCTTAATACCTCTCCGTAATGCATTATACCAAGCAAGACATCACCTAGTCATGGACCCATAAAATTCATTTTGTCAAACAACCGACTGAATCATGAGGTAGAATTATCCCTTGACATGCAGAAAATTTGAAAATAGCGAAAAGTTTCGGCCCATGTGAGCCTGCGCGGAGTGCGCAGGCTCACATGGGTCGATATTTTTCACAGATGCATTAAGCCCCCTTTTCACAGAGCGTGGCTCATATTTATTTTATAGACTTGACTAGACAATGGGATGGTATAGGTCCAAAATCATACTGTCGTTTCGTGCAGTCTGATTCTGATCTACACCGGCCACGAAAAAAAGCCACTAATTTTGATTACTCGAGACACTTACAAGTGTTTTTGTGGGAGGGCCTTTGGAGAAGACCTTTTCGAGAGCACTGTCCTGGTACTGGTGAAATCCAGGGCACATGTGAATAGTGAAAGCTGTCGCCATGATATGACTGAAATAGTGTTGAAAGTGTTGTAAAAAAACACGTCTATTTATACTTTAGGAATAGTACATTCTTTTCCATGGAAAAATAAACAATGAGCAAAATTAATCGTTCTGCTGAAGAATTTACTTAATTCTTAAAGGTAAAAAAAAAATCAGCATGTGAGGGAGTCTTTACCACACGACAAAATTTTAGCATGGTCAAATTTGAAAGCATTTGAAGACAACATATTAAATGTTTGTCAAAACATAAAATTGATTTTCATAGGGTAGAAAAATTTGTGGGAAACGAAGAAAATGCTGGGTTGCCAGCATTTTCTTTTTTTCCCACAATGTTTTCATAAGCCTTCTCCCTCAGGGTCATTAAAAGTCAGGAGTGTGTGATAAATAGTTAGAGCATAATATGAAGTTGCCTTTTCATTTAGTTAAATTGTTTTCAAGATGTGATATTGGTTAAATTGTTTTCAAGATGTGATCCACTTAGTTTGGTTTAAACATATTTATTTTACATCGATTGAGCAAGAAGTTCTTGCAACTTATACTGAATTCTCTCGATTCTGCTTCCTGGGAACTACACCAGTACTCGCGCCGAATGTGTGGGCCAATAAACAGTTAACACCCGCTGCCGGGAATCGAACTCAGGACCTTTTGGTTACGAGGCGGACGCTCTACTTCACGCCCACGGACACAACAAAAATGTGTGATTTACCTCACGACTAGGAAAAAAGGTCGTCTACCGGATATAAAGCTGTAACAGCCAGAAAAGTTCAGCTTCGAGCCTCGTTTCAGTATAAACATTTAGAAAAGGATGGTCACGTGTGTGCTATATGTTTTGCGATGGAAATAAGAGATAACGTTTTTTGTTATGACTATTTTTTCCCTCCAGTTCACCATAACAAACCGATAGATTTTGGGAGGTTGATTAAAAGATCAAGATTTTCTCAGTTTGGCGGTCGAGAGCGCGGCTTCGTGGGAGGTAGGTTCTTGTTTCAGTAATAACTTAACCCTTAGACTGCTGAGCGCGAACTCGGAGCGCTTTTGCGGACAGTGAAGATCAAGATCAGACTGCACAGAACGTGCAGTCTGATCTTGGATTTACAATCTCCGATGCGGTGAGCTTTTCAACGGCGAAAAGAACTTTTGATATTGTGATATTTTGTATTTTAGTATTGGCTGTACTTTTTACTTGGTTTATTCAGCAGGTTAAGGGTTAATTTTTTACAGAACAATCCAGCGTTTTTACTTTTTTTGAACACTATATAATGGCTCTTGTTGCACCACTTCAAGAGGGGCTATGTACATGCATTAAGGGAAAATATTGTCATGTATGTGTTTTATTTTCATGTGAAATGCACCTGGATTTAGATGAATAAACCTTGATAAATAGGAATGATCGGTGCTCTGGCAAAGGGGGTTTAAAGCCTGTCCGTGATACATTATACAAGCAAGTCATCACATGATTAAGGAACTTAAAAATCTATTTCCCCAAACAGCTGACTGAATCATGAAGTAACATGAGTGGTCCTTGGACATAGAGAAAAATTACAAATAGCAAACAATTTCGACCCATGTCAGCCTGCATGAACTTCACAGGCTTGCATAGGCCGATATTTTTTGCAGATGTATTTAACCGCCTTTTCACAGAGCATGGCTCAAATATAGATATGCGGCCTTGACCGAGGAGGTTTTGAAAATCATTGTGGGGAAAAGGAGAAATTGCTGGTAACTGCCTTCTACAACTTTAAATACAGACATCATTATTTCAGCCACATTTGAGCCATGCTCTGGCAAAAGGGTGCTTAATTCATCTCCGTGATGCATTATACCAATCAAGCCATCACATAATGATGGATCCATAATAGCCACTTTTTTAACAACCGACTTAATCATGATGTAGACTGGTCCTTGGACAAACAGAAAATTGACCAATGGTGAAAAGTTTCGTCCCAGGTCAGCCTGCGCAGTCTGCAGAAACTTTTCGATGCCGCCATCTAGGATTCTGCATTGAAGTGTATAAGTATCTACGGGGCTCCCGACAGGGAAACTGTGCTGTACCCTGGGAGCTGCCAGTGTACAGCAATATATATTTGGAGTATATTATCCATCAGATCGCAAGAAATGTCTTCGCAGTCTTACAGTTAACCTTATTCATGTCCTTTTAAAAGTAATTTCCAAAATCATCCGCGGCAAATTGTGTCAAAATGTAAAGAGTTTAAGTAGTCTTGTAGGGGACAACCATTTCCGGGGGGAAGACCATCTTCCAGTGGCATAAATGAGCCTGTTCTGGCAAAAGGGGACTTAATGCATCTGCAAAAAGGTTCGACCTAGGTCAGCCCGCGCACTCCGCGCAGGCTGACCTTGGCCGAAAGCTTGTGCTTTTGGTCAGTTTTCTGTATGTCCACGGACCAGTGTACCTCATGATTCAGTCGGTTGTTAGGGAAAATGGATTTTATCGATCCACATTTATATGACGACTTGCTTGGTATCGTGGATCACGGAGATGCATTAAGCCCCCTTTTGCCAGAGCATGGCTCAAATATATGCGGCGCTCTGGCGAAAGGTGGTTTAATCCATCTCCATGACGCATTATACCAGCAAGTCATCAACGTCTATATCATAGACATAGACATACTTTATTACGTATACATATACATGTATCTTGTAATACAGTAAATGATTTTACCATACCTGTGGTCATGTGACGTGTACAATAACAACCTCATAGAGTAGAACAAAAGCCAGTTTCTACCCTTTTTCAAAAATAATGAGGAAAAAAGGAGACAGTACATGTACAATACCCATACAATACTTAATGAGTACCCCCAACTAGTATAGTACGTGAACATCACACCTTGATGGGGTGGTCGCTGGGGGTGGTTGCTGGGCGTGAAACGGACACTATAATTTGTCAATTTTGAACTTTACATTAGAAAACATCTGAAATAATAGAATAGAAAAAAAGATAGGATGGAGAACGAGACATAAAATTGCTTGAAAATAGTGTTGAACAAGACAAATACAATGCATAACATAAAATGACTTACAACATTCTGGTGCTAGCTTACAGGCGCTAGTCAAATTTCTCAATTTTCAAAAGTTTTGCAATGAAACATACAGCTTAAAACGGTTCGTAATTTAAAACACATCACATAGTTGTGGATCCATTCAGTCCATTCTATCTAGCACATGATTGAGTTATGAGATAGGATGGTCCTTAGACATGCAGAAAATTTACATTTAGCAAAAGGTTCGGACCCATATCAGATTCTGCGGACGGCGCAAGCTGAGATGGGTCTCTAGTTTTTTTTTGTTTTTTTTTTCTCAGATGCATTAAACCTCCATTTTACAGAGGATGGCTCATGTGGATCCGTATAAACGAAATAAGCGATGTGAACCACTTTTATGATTTCGACAGAAACATATTGGAAATATTTTAAAAAAGAAATTTCGCGAATTTCCAAATCTGTTTGCAATGCATGATGCACGCATGTTTGCATGCCGTTTCAGATATTCTGTATAAAAAAAAACACAGACGCATATCTCAAATGACACGCACTGTCGAATAAACCTAATGATTAACGATATTTTTTTTCCAGGAATTTGGCATAAAAAAGACGAAAGAAAAAAACAGAAACACTCTCTCTTCCACTCGTCGAATGTAAAGAAGAAGAAAAAAGAAAAAAGTGAGTGAATCTTTGATATGTTGGTTGTTGTTGTTGGTAATGGTGGTTACAAAACTGTCTGGGTTTTTAACCCTTAGACTGCTAAGCGAGACTTGAGGCGCTTTTGCGGACAATGTAGATCTAGATCAGACTGTTCAAAATGTGCAGTCTGATCTTTGATCTACACTGTCCGATACGGTGTTTTTCCCCCGTTGAAATCAACTTCAAAATCGTAATATTTGGCTTTTTACTATTGAGTGGAAATTTTCGTTTCATTTTTCTAGTAGTTGAAGGGTGTGAATTCTTGATATGTTGGTTTTTGTTGTTGGTAATGGTGGCTGCTACACTGTCTGGGGTTTTAACGAACTTACACACGACAACTTTGGAAGCGTTGAGCATCTTCTCCCTTTTCCACAGTACTTATACCCTTTAAAGACAAATCTAATTGAGCCATGCTCTTGCAAAAGGGGCTTAATGCATTTCCGTGATGCATTGGACCAATCAAGTCATAACATAATTATGGATCCATAATAGCTCCTTTTTTAGCAACCGACTGAATCATGAGGTAGACTGGTCCATGGATACACAGAAAATTGATCAATAGCGAAAAGTTTCGGCCCAGGTCAGCCTGCGCGGATTGTGCAGGCTAACCTAGTCGATACATTTCGCAGATGCATTAAGCCCCTTTTTTACAGAGCATGGCTCAATTGTTTGAGCCACGTTTAATTTCTCGTCTGCAATATTTGGGCAGTTCTAAAAATTGTCGTTTGATAAAGAATTAATTAATAAGAGAAAAAATGTGAATAGGAAGTCGTTTTCAAATCATATTCATACAAAGTTCATCGTTTTTTTAAGGTATTTTATAGTAGCTTTTAAGATATCGGGATGGAATCGAGTTATTTAACTTTGAACGAAAGAGTTAAACAAATTAGCCATGCTCCGTGAAAAGGGGGCTTAATGCATCTGCGAAAAGTATCGACCCAGTTCAGCCTGCGCAGTCTGCGCAGGCTGAACCGGGCCGAAACTTTTCGCTATTGGTCAATTTTCTGTATGTTCAAGGACCATTCTACATCTTGATTCAGTCCGTTTTTTTTAAAAAAAGTAGCCATTATGGATCAATAATTATGGGGTGGATTGATGGGTATCATGTATCACGGAGATGCATTAAGCCCCCTTTTGCCAGAGCATGGCCCAAATTCATTGCCAGATGAGTTTTATCAATATATTATTATTACAGTTTCACAAGTTAACATGACACCAGACTGAAGCTTACGAAAATTTATAAAGTGAACCATTTTCTTTGAACAGGCGTTCCAGTTGAGAGCGGTCTTGGACTCTTAGCGAAGTATGCCACGGAAACACGAGAAAACCACATTCAAACTAACGAGGAGACCAACGCGAAGCGAAAGGCAACGGATGGTTAGTTGGCGCCAAATTTGTAACTAAAGGGGGAAAACCGCAACATTACAAATTGATTTATTTCCTCAGAGCACGGTATAATTAAAGTCTTTTGTAATGAAAACACCGATAGCGTAAATGGACCCCGCTGCGACGAATTGTGGCATTTTTTTTGTAAAATGGCCTTTAAAAGTTATGATTAATCCTTTTTTATGCACTTTGTTTGCCTGGAATTTTTATTTATTTAATTTATTTATTTATCTCTATTTATTTCAGGCCAAAACAACAATGCTCCTTCGCCGGAGTCACCGAACAAAAAACGGAAACCTGGTCGACCGAAAAAGTGTGACGTCATTAGGCCAGGAATCACAGGTATGTTTCTATCTATGATATACTTTAAAAAATTGGAAGTAGTCGCTCCCCAGTAAGCTGTGAATTTTTTTATGCTCATTTGTAAGGATAAACCCTTCATCACATATTCCCGGGTCGTACAAACCCCAGGGAAAAAGGTTTTTAAGAACATTGTGAGAAAACATTCTGATAGCCATTTTTCTGCCATTTCAAAGAAAAATCCTTTTAACCCAATTTAATTTTGAGGTCTGATTTTATTTTCAAGCTCGATAAATCTAAAATTTCGATGCTTGCTAAGAAGATATATAGGATCTGACATGAGCTGGCGTTTGAGAAAAAATTTTATTACACGAGTCTAGCAAAAATATTATCAAGCGAGCCTTTGGCGAGCTTAATAACATTTTTTCTTGACGAGTTTAATGAATTTTTATCTCAATAGCCAAAGAATGTCATATTGTTTTTATCACATGACGATATTTCACAAATTATATAGATCAGAAGATCCAAAACCATTTTGCACGCGTGGTAACATCCGTAAAAAAACCTTCACTTTTGTGGAATACGTACAAAATGGCGCCAAAAAATGACGTCAGACAATTGTGATATCAAACGTGTATCAGATAATAAAATTCGTAATGGGTATATTACAAGGGATGTTATGTGATAAATGTAAAGTTTTTATACGGCTTGCAACATTTGTTTTATTGCTAGCAAAAGGAAAACTAGCTTATTCATGTCCATCCTCTATTTCAGCAACAGTAACGAACAATAGACTTGAAAAGAATGAATATATGTTGGCTGGTGTGCCTTCGCATAACCTCGTTAATGATGATAATTATGACAAAGACAGACCAATGCCATTGTCATTTATGCTTACCTGGCATTTATCAGTAATTAGGCCTAGTATCGCGGCCTTATTCACAAACCATTCTTAATTACGTCCTCAAGATTTTTTTTCCGTATTGACCAACCATTCTTTAGAACATTCTTATTGCCAATGATTTTCTAAATTTGAAAGTAACACAACGTCGTCTTGGCTAAATCAAATGGTTTAACCTTGGAATCAGAAGTTGTGTTACTTTCTAATCTAGAATTGGACCAAGAATGTTCTTAAGAATGGTTGGTGAACACTGACCCGGATCCTGACGTTAAGGATCACTTGTAAGGTCATATCACCTTACAATTGGATAAAAAATGGAGTTTCATCCTGCCACACATGAAAATCTTGACAAAGATTCCTGCGTATCCATACGAGAAAAGTCTGCATCTCACAAAAGCTTTTGTTTATAGTATGCAGTTGGTGAATAGGCTATTAGCTTTATCTTTTAACCAGAACAGACAAGCTGCCATCGAGTCCTTGATGATCATTCAGTGGTATTTGATTTGGATGTCAACTAATAAAATGTTTCCATCAGGCTTCATAGCTATTTTTTACGTATTATAGAAACCCTCGTAGCTAAACAGTCAAAGCATATAGACTTTTTCCGATGGCAAACCGAGGCAAGGAAAGAGGAGCCAAAACAAGAGAGAAAGATAAGTGTGAGTATTCAAGCCAACTACAAAATACTGTTTAGCTTAAATACAGTGTACTGCGACCTCGAAATATCGGCATCGGCAAGCCCGATGCAACTTTAGATGCTGTAACAACCCTTTGGCCATTAAAACAGGAAGTCACAATAATATCACTCGCAAGTACAGGATTTGTAATAGATGAACTATGCATATTATCAAATACAAAAGTATTTCATACTAGTAAGTTCATTCTGTAGATACTTTTGAATCGATGCTTTACGCATTTCTAATGTAAATGGCTTGAAATTTATAAAAGAAAAATGAAAATAAGATTTGTCAGCAATGCTGAACAAACTAGCCAGTTACATTTATTTAGCCTTGCTAGTTTATCAGATTGTAGATGTATTTATGTTTGTCTTTGTGCTATATGCATAATAATATTCTCTGTTTCTTTTTAGCCCTAGTGTTTGTAACGTCGTAGCGTTTTCATATACCGCCTCATCTTTGCTAGCCAAGGGTGACGATCACTAACTTGCTCTATTCACCCTTGGCTGATCGATTCGAAATTTGTAACCCACGCGATACGCTGCCTACTGGATTTTGGTTGGTATCACCCCCATAAAAAACACTCAAACGTCACGTAACATTACCCTTTCAGCACAATCCACACAAGTATGTTCACGGTCCATCACCTGGTGTTGGAATGTTCTAAAACTTCATTTAACTGATTTGTTACAGTGAATATTGAAGTAAATATTCTTCGCCTATATTTTTGGTAATGATGTTCAGCATATCTGACATTTCTTTCCTGCATTCGGCATCTTTATTCACGTTTTGCTGATTATGGACAGCAAATGTAACGTGCTACTTGATTGGTGCTTTTAGAACAGACTGCAACCAATGGTAACGTGTATCTCAGGGATAACAAATTTCAACTCGATCAGCCAAGAGTGAATAGAGTAAGGTGGTGATCGTTACCCTTAGCTAGCGAAGGTACTGCCGTTTACATAAATCAAATATTGCATTATTTGCCAATATAGAACATTTTGACATTCGATAGTTTGATGTCCTCTTTGAGCCACGCTCTAACAAGAGGGGGCTTAACGCATCTCCGTGATGCATGATACCAAAGAGCTAATAAAAAAAAAAAAAAAAGGTTTCGACCCAAGTCAGCCTGCGCGGACTGCGCAGGATGACTTAGGTTGACACTTTTTTTTGCAGATGCATTAAACCCCCTTTTCACAGAGCATGTTTCATATGCTTATATAACCTTGACTATGCTTTTGACAGCTGGAAGGTAAGACGCCCTTGAAGCCCCTATATCTTGACGAATGGAATGTCAGACGGAGTGAAAGAATATTTCTGAACGACCCTAGTCCACAAACTAGTCCAAATGCGGTCTCACCTGATAGTAAAGGCAAGAAAGAGGAGAAAACTAAAGATGTCAAAACGGAAAGCAGCCGGAAACACGAGCAGCCGAAAAAGAGTCGTTCAGTGAACCTGTCTCAAAAAGTGAAGAAAAAATACTCGGTGGTAATTACCCAACAGAAGTCGAAATATAAAACTGAACAACTAAAGGTATTTATAATTTGTTTCTGATTCACCCAATTTTATAGATATTTAACGGGACATTTTACACGCTATATTTTTGTAAGTTTGTGTATGCAAGATACTGACTCACCAGAATTTCTGAATATCATACGTAATGTTGTCTAATATCACCAGCATTTTCAGAAGTTAGGCAAGATTTATGGATACAACAACAAACTAACCATTATACTGCTAACAGAAAAACTTTGATCATAATTTAGAATGAAGCAGAGAATGGAGTCGATTCAAAGTAGACTTTAACGAATGTGCAGCCTAGATCGGTATTCGCCAACCATTCTTTTAAAAGAGCATTTTTAGTCTTGTTCTCAAGAATTTTCTATATTTGAAAGTAACACAACTTCTGATTGGCAAAACAGAATGGTTCATCCAATCAGAAGTTGCGTTACTTTCTTAAATCCAGACTTGGAGTGAAATTAAGAATGGTTGGTGAATACGGACGTAAACCTGATACACGTCGTCCGCAGGAGCTACTGATCAGGGTTATGGAGTCGAAAGAATAAGGAATATTGCAACTGTTATACAGTACAAAACATGATGTTTATTTTTGTTTCTAGGCAAGTCGAGATCAACTTAGTCAAAGTCGAAAGGAGCAGAAAAGAAAACGTTTGTCATCTGGTTCAGGAAATATTGGCGGGTCTGATAGCGAAACAGACGACATACCTTTAAGCTCATTTCGACCTTCATTTAAGGAACAAGGTATGGTTTGTTTTTAGGTAGTTTGTTATGTAGCCCGGCTCGGCCAATTTCTTTCCGAGGATTGATGGTAGTCATAGCGACAGAATTCATTCCTCTCTCCTCAAACAATGATCAACGGTGAGAGTAATCTTGACGAGATTACTATTACTCATTCTCAGAAAGAAATATGTCGAGCTGGATACTTTTCACAGTTGCATTAAACCCTCTTTAAACAGAGCATGGCTTAAATGTTTCCATAATGTGTCCATGACAATAAACGGTTATGCATTTGTAATAATCTTGAAGTCATGGACCTGGTAATTCAAGTAGGATTTGAATTAACGGTTATTTTGATGAAAAGTGGTTTATCTATTCAATGGTGAACGGAAAGTATTTGCACTGATTCAACTATGCAGTAATATACATACATGTAATTGTGCGAGTGTCAGTTAGGCAGTTCCTGAAGTATTCAGTAATGTTGTCTCTTTGTACAACTTTATACAGCATTTATATCTTAGAAAAGACTTTGTTTGATTAAGCAGGTATACATATATAATTTATTTATCATTTATACATGTAGTATCAAATACCTTTGCTAATTAACTAATCATTGGTTGGGTAAAAAAAAAAAAAGATCTTTACAATCCATCATAGTCATTTGCTGTGTAAATGTAAACAAGAGGAATAACATGCAAGCCTAATTTAGTGATTTAGCACTTTGATTTTAAATTATTTGCTGTATATATTTACAGGAACACCAAGTTGTGTCATCGAGAAAGATGAGTTAAAAGATGAGATGAGAATTCTTGTGTTCATGGACGGGTTGTTTCACGAGGGGGAGCTGAAAGCTATTCGTCCTCCGGATATCTATGGCGCCATTCTTGATAACGAACGGAAAACAAGACCTCATTACTTCTCGCAGGAAGAAATTCTGAAAGATGCCGTAAGTTGAAAATTAATGAAGAATACATAAGTTCTTATCGTTTGAATTAACTTATATTTTGAAAACCGGATTTACCAGTGACGTTCCTGCAGTTTTGAAAAGATCATGACATACAGAATAGATCTATTTGGGTACACTTGCCAATAAGAATTATTTTCAATTTAAAGATCCAAATACTTGTCTGTGTTCAGCTGTGACTATCTCTTTATTGGTGTAGTTGATTGATTGATTGAATGGTGTTTTACGCCGCTTTCAACATTATTTCAGTCATATCACGGCGACAGCACACATATTCATGTATTTCTTGGGTTCTATCAGTACTAGGCTAGGGCTCTGAAAACCCAGTGGATCCAGTAAGGCTCGGACACGGGGCCTCAGGTTACGAGTCCTACTCTTTACCACTGATCTACGCAGGACCCATCATTAGTGTAAAAAAAGGATATCTCACATGTGTGCGTATGGTATGAAAAATATTCACTGCATCTTTTTTTTTTTCTTTATTTTATTCATTGCTCAGAAATTAGAATGACTTTAATGATACCAATGTCATTATAGTTACTGCTTGACTCTTTACCAGTCGACAAAATTTTGGACTGGACCAAATTGGAGGCATTTGCAGACGACAAATTAGATGTCGCTCAAAAGATGATTTCTTTCTTTGATAGGGTAGAAAACATTGTGGGAAAAGGAGAAAATGCTGGATACCAGAATTTTCTCCATTCCTACAATGTTTTCAAAAGCCTTCTCTTTCACGGTCCTTAAAACTCGGAATTTTGTGGTATAAGGTTAAAGTTGTTTTGCCATTTTATAGATCAAAGATGTAAAGCCAACCGACCCTAGTCAGTTAAAGGAAGGAACCCGTATCTGTGCATACTGGAGCCAGCAGTTTAGTTGTCTTTACCCCGGAACTATCTCTAGAGGTATTTACAGTATAATATTTGTTGTTAATGTAAAATAGTTTTATAATTAGTTCAGTGGTAGATATGAATAAATATTATCATTAGCTTATAGGTAGGTTTTTTTAGATAAATATTACCATTTTTCTTTATGTAGATTGGGACAATTGTTATTATTTACTTACTGAAGATTTGAATAAATGGAATTATTTACATGCAGACAGGTAAGACTAATGTTATCGTTTATCTACTAGCAGATTTGGACAAATGTTACCGCTTACGTATAGATATATTTGGGATGAATTTTGTCCTTAAAATGTTGTCGTCAACTTACAGGTAGTCCCAGTCCAGACGACAGCAAGGATCTTGTGAACGTCGAGTTTGATGACGGAGACACGGGTCGGATACCCTTAGACCACATCCGAATCATTCCGCAAGATTTTCCCTTAGTCGGTTAGTTATAGTTGTATACTTTGATAACACATACAGGTATTCTGAAGAACATTCAGTAAACCACTTAAAGTTAAACAGTGTTTTTTCGTTAAATTCATTGTTTAATGCATGGCGATGTAAACAAACTCCTAAATACAGAAACGGTCAAACTTACTTGGTACGTTTCGTATACAATTCGTTATTTTCTTCTATTAAAATATTATTTTTTGTGGATTTAAATGGTTTGTGGAAGGTATAAAGACTATACATGGTAATTATGTACATCATGCTCTTATTTATTGACTTCATTTGTTAAACTCTTAACCGAATGACGAATTTTTAGACTAGTCCAAATTGAAAGCATTTGTAGATGACAAAATAAATGTAACTCAAAAACTGAAATTTGTTTTGGGAAGGCTAGAAAACATTGTGGGAAAAGGAGAAAATGCTGGTACAGCATTTCTCGGGTTCGTTAAAAGTCGGGATTATTTCACGTCACGATTATTCACGATAGTTGAAAATGACAGTGAGTTGGATAACGTATCGCTATCGTTAATTAATATGACATAAGGCTGTTCGCATACGTAAACATGTTCCCTTTCTTTTCGGTAATTAATGAACGAAATTGAGAAAAACGTTAATGAATTTGAATGAAGTCAATCAAATATGAATGAAAGATACGAGGAGTGTTCAAATATGGATGTGTCTAAGCACCTAAAATTGATTCTTCATTTTCCGTCAACTCTATTTCAACGTGTGTAAACCATCAGTTTCGGTCTTTTGTACGAGGTGCAAGACTTCTAAAGCAGGAAAAAGTCGTTGTGCTCCCCTACCCACTGTATTCACCTTGCCTTGCCTCTTGTGCCTTTTTCTTTTGTTTCAAAAGCTAAAAAGTACCTTTCAGGTCGAAAATTTGTGCAGTGCAAACACCTCGGTTCTGCAATATTCCAGTGTCTTCATAGTATACCTAAAAAAGACTATGAAAATGCCTTCAAATATTGGATCCGGAGACCGAAACTTGGTATATCTTTTGGAGGTGAATACAATGAGGGAACAAAATAAAATTTCAGTGAAACCTATGAAGAATAAAATATTAGGTGCTTAGATACATTCACATTTGAACACTCCTCGTACAAATCAGGTTTATAGACACTAAGATGTTAGTTCATAGAACATAGAAATATAAGCTGTAACAATAGTAGTATTATATCCCTGAATCATCTATGTTTTCTCATGCGCATATGTTCCATTTCCAATTGCAGAATACGACCCGAATCCGTTACTATTTTTAACCAAACGCCGTCGCACAGTATCAGTGTCTGAAACAAGTGAGCCTCGAAAGTCTGTTTCCAATGACGTTATTACGCCCATCCAATCACAACAGAAAGATAAAGAGAAAGAGAAGCCGAAACGAGGCCCCGGTCGCCCGCCTAAGGTTGATAGATTAATGTCTAATGAATCAGTCGTTGAGGAAGACGTGTTTATAGAAGAGAAAAAGAAATCTACCGAATCGAAAGCCAACAAAAACGATGATGAAGATGACGATGATGAAAATGTTGAAAGTAAGTTAAATAGCATTAATATTTCAATGTATGCAAATGAGGTCAGCCTTTATGTACGTTATTGTATTTGAATGCAGATGAAAGCTGAGTTGGTACATTTCTCGTGAAGTGTCGGATGCTCCGGGCGATGTCCTCTGTATCAGGCTGTGTATTTGTCAGGGTCATAGTTCATAGACATTTGTAAAAGGTTTGCAAGCGTTTCTTTCAAACATACAGGGAAGTCTGTAAAATATTGGAACTTTGGTGTAAAAAAAGAATCGGTACTTCTTCACCACAAACCAATTTTTTTATTACCTTGTCGTTGTTTGCTATCGTTGCTTTACATTGAAATGAACTACGCATAACTATAGAAAAAAATTGAGCCATGTTGAGTGAAAACGGGGCTTAATGCATCTGCGAAAAGTATCGACCCAGGTCAACCTGCGCAGCCCGCGCAGGTTGACCTGGGCCGAAACTTTTCGCTATCGTCAATTTTCTGTATGTCAAAGAACAAGTCTAGCTTATGATACCCTGGGTTGGTAGACATAATGGACTTTATGGATCCCTAATTATGTGATGACTTTCTTGATATCATGCATTACGGAGATGTATTAAACCCCCGTTTGCCAGAGCATGGCTCAGTTATTAAGGCAAACCTATGGGCTTATTTTCACAAATGCTTCGTTAGGAACAATGACCTTCCCAACAACTAAATGTTGATTGTCTGGATTGTGTCGTGATTTCCTCGTGTGCCTTTTAACCCTTTACCGCACAATGCCGGTTTTTAACGCACCTTGGAAAGAAGCCTTTTGAAAACATTGTGGGAAAAGGAGAAAATGCTGGTAACCAGCATTTTACCCTTTTCTCACAATGTTTTCTACCCTATCAAAGAAAAATTGCACCATTTGAGCCACAGTGAAAATGTCGTTTGCAAATGCTTTCAATTTGGACAAAGCTAAAATTTTGTCGTTTGGTAAAGGGTTAATTTAAAAAATCCAAGTTTGGGTCAAACTGCATGCTGTTATAATTAAGTCAGGAGTAATGATAAACAGAAACGGATATTAGGTATTCTCCTTGGCTGTAGGGAAATGATACATGTAGTAACATGCATACTTTTAGTATACACTTGATACTGATTGAATTCTAACGTGTTGTATCTGCATATTTTAAAGATGTATACTTCTAGAACCAAACCAAAGTGAGCTATGTACGTCTAATAATTTTATGCAATTTTGGACAACAGTGGTACATGGCAATTTTTTGTCAAATAACGACGGCATATTTCTCGAGGGAAATTTGAATGTTGTCACCACCATGTAGGTTTTAAAAGTACAATGGCGCAGATTGTCGTCAATGTTTTCAGCTATGTAGTCGCATTAGTGTATTTTCGTTTGGTATATTTGTTTTTGCTTATCATTTCTATCGTTGTTGTTTGCTAAATATGTGAATTGCAGTTTTTTTGACAACATTTATTTATCTTTGCTTTTTCTTGCTGAGATGAAAAAAGTCAACAACACCAAAAACTGTCTTGGATCCATATACATGTATTGACTCTGAATGGGTTCGGTAGAGTTGAGTTAATATTTCGTATCGGAGGAAATAGAACAACGTCGGACTGGACTGGTGTTCAGATTGATTTTGGTCTGCTCTCCTCGTAGAAGTAAAAGACATCACAATTCGCAGAAACTAGATAAATTGACCTCGGCCCCTGTGTCACATTTTCAAAATTTAAACTTCTACAAATGAGTTCAAATGTATAGTTTTGAGAAGCTCTAAAAGAAACGTTTCTGTCGAGTAAATTGGTTAGCTTACTTGAATTGATAAACTTACTTCACTCCTGTCTGTCAAAGTGAGTTAGGAAATTACCCACTTTTCAGTTATAGCTCCGACTTCACGAGGGCTGTGGAGCTGGTCTGGGTCCCCAACAAAGCGACCGGGCCTCAAAGGCAAAGCCAAGAAGGAGTATTACAAAACTATAGTTCGTGGTAGAGAAAGTATATCGGTACGTATTGGGTCATCTAGGCTTAGCCTCTCATGTACATGTATCATCGACTGCCATCATGGTCATCTTGTCATTTTTATCATGAAGATCATTTGTAGAGAGCAGAGCCACACTAGCTCAGTCTTCGAGGCTTACAAACCAGAGGTTGCGGATTTTGGCTGGGCTAATACTTTTTTGCGGGGTTTTGATAACAGTCACTGTGATCGATTGAAAAGTGCACATTGTGTATTTGGGCAAGCTATCAACAGCTTGGTTAGTTTATTGTACGTGGTGCTTTCAGGAAAAAAATATTAAAAGTGTATGGATAGTTGCTGTCATCAGCGTGATATAACTGAAATACTGTGGATATTGTTTAACATAAACAAACATACCATACGCCATAGTCAGCATACCACGTATCTTCATTGTGAAAGTTTAGTTTGAAAATCGTACAACTGATGCCTGTCTATAGAAAGAAATCTGAAATAGTTCATACATGCAAATCGCAATTTTACTTAATGATTTTGAGTATTACTTAATGATAATGAGTATTACTTAAAGCACGTGTTAATGAGCTGTGCTCTGGCAAAGGGGGCTTAATGCATCGCTGTGATCCATGATACCATGGAAGTCATTACATAACTGTGGATCCATCACATCCATTTTCTCCAACAACCGGCTACATCATGAGGTACACTGGTCCTTCGACATGTGGAAAATTGACCTATAGCAAAAAGTTTTGACCCATGTTAGCCTGGGCAGGATAACATGGGTCGATACTTTTTGCAGATGCATGAGGCCCCCTTTCACAGGGCATGGCTCAAATATTTTTAATGAATACGTCTTGCATTGACGGGTTATTATGCGGAATCTTTTGTCGGATTCACACGTCGACTGCATATCATATCATTCTTCTTTTCTGTCATTTTTACGTTTTCATTTCATTGCCATGAATTTCATTTTGTATTTCTGCTTTTTGTTGTTGTCATCCCACATGCCTCTCATTTTCATGTTTTTTTTTTATTCCCCTAAGTATACAGGCCCATCATTTCTATGTTAACAACATCTTAGTCCGATTTTGTTATTGTTAATATTTTTGTCTATAACGCATCGATAATCGCTTTGCTTAATACCGCTTTTGAGTGGTGGTATATATACAAAATTTTCTGTAATTAGCCGAAGAAAAAGAACTGATAAAACTCATACTCGATAAACCTGTCATTAACAGTTTGTTTTGGGGAATACATGTTTAAAATCACTAACCGTGACGAGATAATATAAAAGTTACCGAGTTGGGTTTATCAATTATCTCGTCACGTTACGTGATTTTAAACCTGTTGTCCCAAACATAAACAATGAAAAGTTTATCGAGTCAGAGCTATAGTAAATTACCCGTGTTTCCTTAATTGATCATTCGACTTGTTTGGTTTGTTTGTTTTCTTTCCTTCTATTTATCAATTGCTATATTGCAAAGGTATCAAGTATATTTCCGTTCAATTACAACTATGTACATTCCTGGAGTAAAGAGATCTTGAAAACATCTTGTGAAAATGAGCATTTGCTAGCTAAGAGCATTCGCTCTTTTCTGCACATCAGGTTTCATTTCGTCATTACTGCCACATAGTAGTCTTATTTTGATTGCTTGATCGATGGTATGGTGTTTAACGCCGTTTTCAACATTATTTCAATTATATCGCGGCGGCCAGTGCACCTATCCATGCTTTCCTGGAGTTTCTTTTATCAGTACTCTGCACAATATTCTTTCCAAGCCGCTGGCTACTTTCCCACATAACCACCGTCGAAACAATTGTCGGCGATGAGAGAGAAATGAATCTTGTCTCAATGACTATCATCAATCCTCGGAAAGAAAATGGCCAAGCCGGGGATCAAACCAGCGACCTCCTGTGCGCTACCGTGTCTTATTTTGCAAAGGTTAATTTGTTATGGAAATGATGAAGTTTTAAAAGCAGATGTTACACATACATGTATGTAGTAACCTAGCTTTACCGCTTCTGTTTGAAAATCTTTTTATTGCTTGTTGCGGGTTAGGCACAGTTAAAGTGGTAACATTCTTTAGAGAACTCTTAGTGCTTTGATTGATGCAGTTCTTCTCTTGTTTTTGAACAGGTCGGGGAAAGCGCCGTGTTTCTCTCTATCGGGCGGCCAAATTTGCCGTATGTTGGACGTATTGAAAGTTTATGGGAATCCTGGGGTGGACACATGACAGTCAAAGTAAAATGGTTCTATCATCCTGAAGAGACGAAGGGCGGGAAACGTCTTCAAAATATGAAGGTGCCGAGTCTTTTAGCTTAAACTTCTTTCATTGAGCCTTGCTGTGTGAAAAGGAGGCTTAATGCCTCTGCGAAAAGTATCGACTCAAGTCAGCCTGCGCAGTTCGCACAGGCTGACTCTGGGCCGAAACTTTTCGCTATTGATCAATTTTTTTGTATGTCCACGGACCAATCCACCTCATTATTAAGTGGGTTATTAATAAAAGCGGTTATCATGGATTCGTAATTATGTGATGGCTTGATTGGTATCATGCATCACGGAGATGCATTAAGTCCCCTTTAGCCAGAGCATGGCCCATTTAACCCTTTACTGCACAGTGCCAACTTTTACCGACCCTGTGAAAAAGGCCTTTTGAAAACATAGTGGGAAAAGGAGAAAATGCTGGTAACCAGCATTTTCTCCTTTTCCCACAATGTTTTCTGTCCTGTGACAGACAAATTTTACCATCCGATCAACATTTAATATTTCGTCTGCAAATGCTTTTTATTTGTATAAGTGTAAAATTTTGTCGTCTGGTTAAGGGTTAATATTCATATATTAAGATGTCACACAGAAGTACACAAACTCAGCCTCCTGAGTACTGGAATTCAAATAAATCTTAAGCATTAACCTGCGAAAAATGTGGAATAAAACTTCCAAGCCGATAGCAAAAAAAAGCCAAACTTTGCTATTTAAAAGTCATGTTTGGGAAAAATATGTCCTGGTCGGACAGTGTAGATCCAAGATCAGACTGCACATTCTGTGCAGTCTGATCTTGATCTGCACTGTCCACAAAAGGTCATTATGTCGCGCTAAGCAGCCTAAGGGGTTAAATGGTTCCTCTGTAGAGTCATGCGGTTGGCATGTCACTGAAATTCTCATTTATAGCAAGCGAGAAAAAAGACTAGAATTTTGAAAAGGTATGAGAAAAGTCAGTGAGTAACTATTAAATGGTACTTGATGATTTGCTTGAAAAGTGAGAAAAAAAAAGTATGCTTGAGTCGAAAAAATGCTTGAAAATATAGGTTTGTCTGCAAACAAAAATATTTTATCGTTTTCATTCAGTCATCGAAAGAATTGCCTACAAAAATACCTATGGCTTCTGAAGACAGCCTGGTTGTGTAGCAGAGCTTACCTTTTAAGAAAGGTTTGACTGTCTTAGTGGTAGAATGGTTGGTAAATACAGTCTCTGACATGTTTTTTTCCAGGGCGCATTGTTCCGCTCGGATCACGAAGATGACAATGATGTACAGACGATTTCCCACAAATGTGAGGTAATACCTTACGCCGAATACCGGAGAAGGAAAGATGTGATTTCATTGGCTGATAATGACGACGTGTATTACTTGGCAGGATCTTACCAGCCAACCATTGGCCACATTACATTTGAACCTGGAGTGATGAATAATTGAAATCCCTTATTTTCCATCGTTGTAATCTATAAATGCATATACCATTGTGATATATTACATTGTTTATATTTTATGCGAAAGAAAGTTATTCTTTTCAAATGATGTATATAAAATCATGTAAAACGACGACGTTTCCATAATTCATTGTACCAAATTACTTTATAGATAACTGCAAATTGTTTATCTGCATTTTCTTTTTTGCAAAAGAAAAAATACCAAAATATGTTGATGCAAATGTCATTTTAGATAAAGATTAACTCCATTTTTCTCCTTTTCTTGGAATGTTTTGTACCATTTCAAAGACAAATTTAATCGTTTGAGCCCATTAGATTTGTTGTTTGCAAATGTTGGACAAGACTAAGATTTTGGCGTCGGATAAAGAGTTTAACAAGACTATCAGAAAAATACAGAAATGACCTACGCAGAAAGGTAACTAACTAAATTGACCATCCAATGATTGCGTTGCAGGTACTTTTTTGTTTTTGCATACATTTACACAAATAGGTCTGATTGTGACCTTTGGTGTGCTATGCGCGGAATGTAGATTAAGATCAGTGTGCATGTCTATGCTGGACCCGATTTATTGGTTTACTATGCACGAACTAAAAAAAAAAAAAAAATTTCTATTGATCGGTTAAAAGTTACATGTAGAAAGTTTTAATCTTTTGTAAAGAAATGAAGTGAAGCAATTTTGCAAAGCTAAATCCAGGATTGTTTGCAAAGGATGTAAATGAAGCATTTTTGCGAAGTTAAAAATAGGAGTTTTTTGCTAAGGAGTTTGATTAAGCTTTTTTGACAAGTTTAATCCTTTTTTTTTTTTTAAGTAAATGAAGCCGCACTGCAAAGTGAGGCATTTTGCAAAGTTAAATCTAGGAGTATTTTTAGGAATAAGAATGAAGCATGTTTCGTTTTTTTTTCCGCCTTTAGTAAAAGTCTAATTTGTTTAACTCTTTACCACACGAAAAAATCACAGATTTGTCGAAACTGAAAGCATTTGCAGACGACAATTTAAGTGTGGTTCAAATGATCGAATTTGTCTTTGATAGGGTAGAAAACATGGTTACCAGCATTTTCTCCTTTTCCCACAATGTTTTCAAAAGACTTCTTCTTCAGGGTCGTTAGAACTCGGGATTGTTTGGTAAAGGGTTAAAGGATTCTCTTTGAATTTCTTTTTATAAACAGATATTTGGACATAAGTGTGAAAGTTTCTTATGTACATGGAATAAAAGATATACTCTTTTCTTGTATAACTTTGTAAAAATTTCGAATATAAAATCTATATGTCCACGTAAAACGCATTCTATGGTGAATTCCACAAAGAAAAACTACAGCGCTGTCTCATTACTTGTTTCATGAAAAGTGTATGTTATATTTTTTCCATTAACTGTATCAAATACACGTGTATACTGTCATATCATCATCATGTTAGTGATTTGACCTTTTAACAAAACAGTCCCGAGTTTTTACGACCTTGACAAAGAAAGCTTTTGAAAACATTGTAGGAAAAGGAGAAAATGCTGGTAACCAGCATTTTCTCCTTTTCCTACATTGTTTTCTACCCTTTTAAAGACACATTTTCATAGTTGGATGGACATTTAATTTGTCGTCTGCAAGTGTTTTCACGGTTTTAACCAGACGACAAAATTTTAGACTAATCTAAAGTGATAGCGTTTGCACGCTGTAAATTAAACGTGGCTGAAATGATTGAATTTGTTTCTGAAAAAAACATTAATGGAAAAGGAAAGAATGCTGGTGACTAGCATTTTCTCCTTTTCCTTCAATGTTTTTAGAAGCTGTCTTCTTCAGAGTCGTCGAAACTGGACCTATCATCATGTTTGTCTCCAGCATTTTCATATGTTCATCACTGTTAATAATTACACAATTTAAATGTAAATGTGTATAATCCCTTTATGTCAATAAGCGTTTTAGCGTTTAAACTGCACTTGTTTTTCTTTGAACGAAAACCCTAAACATTCTGAGGCCAGGGTCCGTATTCACCAACCATTCTCAAGAACATTTTTGGTCGTATTCTCAAGAAATTTATAAATTTGAAAGTAACACACTTTCTGATTGGCTAAACTGATTATTGTAGCCATGCAGATGTTGCGTTACTTTCTATATCTAGAATGAGACTAAGAATTCAAATTAAGGATGGTTGGTGTTCACCTGCAGTAACGAAACCTTATGGTTAGGATAAATAATCATTGGTTCTAAGGGTTTATTGGGTTCATATTATATCGTTTGCCATACTGCATTTATTTTTTCATGGTGAAGAATTTCACTTGTCACTCTCATTGATCTTGAAACCATTTTTGTGTGTGTCGTCACCTACAACACATTTTTTTTTCAATCACCTTTATCAACTTCTGTAAAACAAAGATATGAGCCGTGCTCTGGCAAAATGGGGCTTAATGCATCCCCGTAATGCATTATACCAAGCAAGTCATCGCATAATTATGGATCCACGAAATAAAATTTTGTTTGACATGAGACTGCATCCCGGGTTAGAAACGGTCCTTGGACATGCAGAAAATGGACTGCTGGCAAAAAGTATCGACCCATGTCAGCCTGCGCGGACTGCGCAGGCTGATATGGGTCGATACTTTTTGCAGATGCATTAAACCCCATTTTTCAAAGAGCATGGCTCATATTTTTTCTTTCAAAGACAAATGAAAAGAAAATGCCTGACGAGAATTATAACTAAGCTATGAGTGATAGAGCATTATTTTACATTTTGCGTGCTTTTCGCTATACATAGAGCTAGTACAATTTCCAAACATTCTGCTCTTCTGTCTGCACACTACTGTCTTATAAAAGGCTTATTCCAAAGCGGGGTACACATTATAAAGTTATAGTATTTTCAGACTATATTTAAAAAAAATAAATAAAAAGCTCAGTACGAATTGAGCCATGCTCTGGCAAAAGGGGGTTTAATGTATCTCCGTGATATATTACACATAGCAAGTCATCTCATTATTGTGGAACCATAATATTTATTTTTACCTACAGTCGACTTAATCATGAGGTAGAATGGTCATTGGACACACATAGAATTCACAAAAAGCAAAAAGTTTTGACCCATGTCAGCCTGCGCGGAGTGCGCAGGCTGACATGGGTCGATACTTTAGCAGATGGTTTAACTCCCTTTTACGCGGAGCATGGCTCAAATTATTTCCTTGTATTTTATGAGTGTGTCTTAACTCTGTACCAGACGACAAACATGTTCACTCGTCTAAGTCGCAAGCATTTGCAAACGACGATTCAAATGTGGCTCAAATGATGGAATTTGTCCTTGATAGGGTAGGGTAGACAATATAATGGGGGGGGGGGGGGGGGCGACTCTGGTTTACCGCATGGTCTAGTTTTCCCAGAATGTTTTCAAAATTTTTCTTTCTCGAGGTTGTTAGAAGTCGGGATTGTGTGGTAAAAGAATGCCCAAATGTGTACGTTGTTGAGTATTTGATATGTTGTCTTGTAACTTCTACGTGTTTCCTAAGTGCCTTAATACCGTTGTAATACGATCAGTGTACACATTCGAACTTCTATGTAGTACAGTTACACCATTCTAACTTTTTTTTGCGTAGATCCAACTCTTTCAGCGCCAAAATTGATATAATATGAGCCATACTCCGGCAAAAGGGGGCTTAGTGCATCTCCGCGCTGCATTATACCTACGAAGCCATCACATAATTATGGATCTATAATAGCCATTTGTTTAACAACCGATTTAATCATGAGGTAGAATGGTCCTTGGACATACAAGGACTGCGCACGCTGACCTGGGTCAATATTTTTCGCAGATGCATTAAGCCCCCTTTTCCCCAGACCATGGCTCATATGTAGTGCTACTCAAACGTGTGTAAGATATGAAAATTCATTATGGCTGTAGACCTCTATTACACTGAAAACGATAAGTGGTAAAAATAATTGAGTCATGCTCTGGCAAAAAGGAGGTATAATGCATCTCAGTGATGCACTGTACCGAGCAAGTCATCACATAATTATTGATCCATAAAATCCATTTTGTCTCACATCCGACTGAATCCTGGTGTAGAATGGTCCTTTGACATGCAGAAATTTTTCCAAAGGCAAACATTTTCGACCTAGGTCAGCCTTCGTGGACAGCACAATCTGACCTGAGTCGATACTTTTGTAGATGCATGAAACCCTCTTTTCACAGAGCATGGCTCAATTGTTCTGGGTGGATTGGCTATTTCGTGGTATTTTTTTTAATTTCTAAAATTGTAAATGGCACCGCATTTCCAGATTGGTTTGTCGCTTGTTTGCCAAAGTGCTCATGTAACATGGGTCATTCAGAATACGTAGTGTAATTTCAGCTGTAAAACATGCTTATTATATACTACCCTTGTAATAAACAAGCGTACTTTCGTATATTGTTTTATGACTAAAGGCTATGGGGGGGAAAAAAAGTTTTATTAATTTATCTGTATAAGAAGACTGAAAAACAGTTTTAACTTTATTGGTTTTAACATTCATTTTACCCCAAAATGTAAAACAAGAGTTTTAATATTCATTTCACATTTGTCCCTTGTTTATGTTACAGCTTTCTTGCATGAAATCTTCGCCTAGCTCATCTTGTATCCATAATCAAATCGACACGACTCTTTACACCCCTACAGTAAACAGCTTTTGAAAACATCTGCGGAAAATTAACAACTGTTTGTAACAAGCAAGTTGCTCAGTTTCCCATGATTTTTCTCATATTATTCAAAGTGACAGTTCTTTTCATTTCAGTATTTTAGTTTGTATTACTGTTAGCCCTTTCAGACACGGCAAATGTTACACTTGTCCACAGTGAAGGAATTTATAGAGGACAATTAAATTGTTTTTCAGATAATAGTATTTGTCCTTGAATAGGCAGAAAACATAGTGAGAAAAGGAGGAAATGCTGGTTATCAGCATTTTCTCGTTTTCCCACAATGTTTTCAAAAGCTTTCTTCGGGGTCGTTAAAACATGGGATCTTCTGGTAAAGGCTTAAGAGTCGGTTGTTTGTTTTTAGTTGAATATAATGAAACCGCTTTAACTTTCACTTAATGAATATTCTGTCTTTTTACGTGAGCTATTTATCTTTATTTCACGCTTTTCGGTAGATTATCGTGAAATAATGGTGGATTATGGTTTGATATTTCATGGTTACGACCAGTGAAAATACCGATTTCATATTTTCTAACTCTTCAATTGAAGTCGCAAGCAGTAGTTCACGCGCACTAGTTACCTAGGTAAACAGCGTGTGCCATTGAACTAGAGGGAAATATGACGTAATTCACGCTATATTTCTAGCCCTGTACGTGATATTGTTATGCGTTATGTGAGGAGGTGGGGGTACGCCACGGGGAATTACCGAAAACAAATGTACTGGATATTGACGAAAGTCCAAACGAAAAAGGGAAGCATGAAATAAATAGAATATTTGGGGTTTTTTTTGGTGGAAGATCGAAATTTATTTCATCGAGTGAACATTATCGGTATTATTTTCACGTGTGGCGCAGCCACGAGTGAAAATATTACCGATGATGTTCACAAGATGAAATAAATTTCGATCTTTCTCCGAAAAAAAACCCCAAAAATCCTCTATATTTCCGATAAATTTAAGATTTTATAGGACGTTTACTTCGGGATCATGTGTCCAGGTATTTTACCTCTACACCATGGGCACGGCAATTAGAACGAGGAAAATATGGGAAAACCGAACACGGTCACGGAGATACAGTAGTGACAAGTTAAAGCGGTTTCACTACAGTCTGTATGACAACAAAAGTATTTTTATTGCTTGTATTAGAGTGTATCATATTTTTATTGCTTATTTGAAACAACACGCGAGTGTTATATAGACGATATATTGCTTGTGAAATGTTCATGTCTTTGGTTTTGTTAGATTTCGTGTTGTGTACATGGTTCATCAGTGCGACTACCTGTATGTTCATGGAAAACATAGAGGATAACTGTCTATTTCGGGGTATGATCGAAATTTCTTTCATCGAATGAAAAGCGAAGGCTATATTTACACAGGTGGCGAAGCCACGAATGAAAATATGGCCTTTGCTTTTCACGAGATGAAAGAAATATCGATCATACACTGAAACAAACAATGATCCTATTTCTTTTATGCTCTTCACTTTAACCTTTCTTTTCACCTTCAAATTTTTGTTCATCGTGAAAAATATGTGCGCTTTTCAAGCGAAATAGGTCTATTCAATCTAGTTGGATATGGACTAGCTGTAATAATGACATTATGAGTGATGTTGACTACGTCATAAAACGTGACGTTCATCCGCTAAAAATTCATTCAAGTTCTATAAATAGGCCTAACCTATCCGTGACATGTCAAAAATAAAAGTTATAACATTCACCGGTGAATTATAAGGTTAAAATTCACTGTCATATTTCTACAAACTACTGAAAAACATAACAGAAAAAGAACTTTCTGCTTTATGACGAATGTTTAGAGCAAATGCTTACACTCTGGTCAACTTATTTCAAAACTACGCAAAAGTATCATTAAGGTAAGGCATGGGTAGTTGGGAATAGCTGTGCTTGTTATAATGGCATCCTCAAGAATTTGAAAGTTGTAAAATTTCAAACAATTACGTGTGAACCATGCTCTGTGAAAAGGGGGCTTAATGTATTTGCAAAAAGTATCGACACAGGTCAGCCTGATTTTGGTAAATTTTCCAGGTGTCAAAGGACTAGTGTACCTCATGATTCAGTCGTTTGGTACACAAAACAGATTCTATAAATCTGTAATACTGTGATGAGTTGCTTGGAGTGATGCATCACGGAGATGCATTAAGCCCCCTTTTCACAGAGTATGGCTTATGCGCTTAAACTTCCGGGCCCTCTTTGATTTATAAAATGGGCAAAGAAATCAAAGTAAGCCGTTACACAGACACACAACAGTTTTAGTAAAGATACCAGAATCTCGTCTACTTCACTGAAGCATTAATTAAGAGCATTACGGAGAAAAGCCCTTTAACCATATTTCGAGGTAAGACCCGAAATATACCAATGAGGTAAGAGGTAATTTGTATGCTGTAGGGATGCCTGAAAATGAAACAAGAAATATCTTTAAAAAAGATATACGGCTTAAATTTGACCGCAAATAGGCAGGGGCCCTTATAATAAACATGTCTACATCTTTGACCAATCACAAATTATTATTTATTCATTTTTTTATCAGTAGCAAAATGTATGTCAGAAGCCAGCACATTCAGCTACGCCGAAAAAAAGAATGCACGAAGAACGTATATTTACCCCGAGATAATTCCATTGTTTTGTTCGACGCTGCTTGTTAACACCATCTTTGATATTTCGTTTACTTCCTACTATGCGCACGCATCTCACCGCTCCTTCTTCTATTTTTGACTAGCGAAGCTAGTCTATAGGCATCATGACTGACCTAGAGTCAATGTAAACAAAAAACCCCACAGTTGCCAAATACTTCCTCACAGAAATTACTTCTTTCTGTTAGAAATCTTAATTCTGTTATATATGACAATTTTGACAAAAACCACTAAATCTCTTAACACTCCAATTTGAACATGTCTTACAAAGTAATAAACTGAACAAGATGTCATTTATAAGGTACATGATCTTTGCTTATATGTAAATTAAGTGACCTATGCAAAGCAGAGAATCACTTATTCCTACACAACTGAAACATTATGAATGAATCTATTATTAATAGATACACCTAGGTAACTTGTTGTAAATCCCAGCTATACTATATTAACCCTCACTGGTCAGGGAACCCTTGTCATTCCTTCAGTCATTCATTATTTAGATCATTGTGTACAGTTAAACTGTTATGCTAAATTGTTATTCTGTGTCTTGAATATTAGCCCTTTACCAAACAATTCCAAGTTTTAACGACACTGGGGTAGAATCCCTTTAAAAACATTGCGGGAAAAGGAGAAAATACTGGTAACCATCATTTTCTCCTTTTCCCACATTGTTTTCTGCTCTTTTGGAATCAGGTTTCATCAGATCAGCTACATCTAATTTATGGTCTGCAACAGCTTTGAATTTGGAAAAAGTGTGATTTTTTTTGTTTTGTAAAGAGAGTTAAATAGTTACATGTAACTACATCTTGTGCTGTTTGATATTCAGTAACTGATTGCTGGTGTTTAATATTTCAGTGATATTGCGGCGGCCACAGCACCTATCCATGCTTTTCCTGCAGTTTCTTTTACCAACACTACCGCAACTCAATGACCTTTTGCGGATAGAGTGGATTAAGATCAGACTGCACAGAGCGCAGTCTAATCTTCGATCTACACTGTCCGATTAGAGGATATATTTTCTCTAAGATGTATCTCTGAAATAGCAATATTCAGGTATTTACCATCGGCTTGGAAGTTTCAATCAACATTTTTAGCAGGTTAAGGGTTAAGCTTAAACTGGATTATAGTTAAACAATAGCACACATAGCACCATAAGCAGCTCAGTCGGTAGCGTACAGGACTTGAGAACAGGAAGGCGCTGGTTTGATCCCCGACTCCGCAAATTTCTTTCCGAGGATTGATGATAGTCATTGCGACAAGATACATTTCTCTCTCACGTTTCGACGATGATTATTTGGGAATGCAGCCAGTGGCTCGGAAAGAATATTGTGAGGAGTACTGGTAAAAGAAACTCCAGGAAAGCATGGGTGTGTGCACTGGCCACCGCTACATAACTGAAATAATGATGAAAACCGGGTTAAACACCATACAAACAACCCATCAATCAAATTCGCTAGTCTGTCAGTACTTTCAGTACTTTGATTGGCTTGGGCGACGGAACCTCGAAAAACAAATCTGCGCCTTATCAGTTTGCTATTACAGAGTTTTTTGATTTGTTTTCTACTTCACTTAATCTTGATGATTTTTTGCCCCCGTAAGAAAATCGACTAAACAAATCAAAAATGGGGCTGTAACCGAGCCATAATTTTTAGTTCGAGTTAAGTATCTTTGAATGATTTTTTAGAAGTACATAACCGATTTATTTTCATTACAAAGGCATTAAGGAATTATCTCCCTTCAATTTACAGAAAGAAGAACAACATTAGAATAATTAGTTACGTAAAATGAGTTAATAAAATGAAATCAGCGGTCGAAAATAGGCAAAACTATATAATTTGTTCTATTTCTATTCATTTATTCAGCTAATTTGTGCTAATAGCATTACCCTTGCCTTACCTTAAATCTTTACCAAACGACAAAATTTTAGACCTTCCTAAATTGAAAGAACTTGCAGACGAAAAAAAATATATATATATAATAATAAGTGTTAACTTAGATGAAATTTGTATTTAGAAAACATTAGGGGAAAAGGATAAAATTCTTGTTACCAGCATTGTCTCCTTTTTCCACCATGTTTTCAATAGGTTTTATGTTTAGGGTCGTTAAAACTCGGGCTCAATGTTAAAGTGCGTGGCTCAATAGTAAAGTGTAGGATGCGCAATCTGGAGGCCCCGGGCCGGAGTCCCAATAGGCACCATATCCCCCTTCGATGGGAGCGGCCCCTGGTAAGACACCCCAGAGCTTCTAGCCTAGCACTAATGAAACTCAGGACATACATGCAAAATGTGAGTTGTTGCCGTGATATGATCGAAATTAATCTGAAAACGGCATTAAACGTCGTTCAGCAACAGTATTACAATTAAAATGCTGGATGCTGGAGTCTGTTTCTCTGCAATAAATGTCCCAGATAAAAGCATTCTGCGTGTTTTGACGAACTCGTCTCAATTCCGCTTCTTTACAACTTTGCGGTCTTTTACAAGCCTTATTTTACAAAGATGTAAAATAATCTGTAAAGTGCATTGTCATGTAAAAATCATCTTTAAATTGGTATGTTATTTCTTGTTTAACCCTTTCCCAAACGACAAATTTTAGACTGGTCCAAATTGAAAGAGTTTGCAGACGACAATTTTAAATTGGATGAAAATGGCAGAAAGTTCTCAAAAAGGGTAGTAAACACTGTGGGAAAAGGAGAAATTGCTCGTTACGAGCAATTTCTCCTTTTCCCACAGTGTTTTCAAAAGACTTGTACTGCAGACACGTGAAAACCAGGGCTTGTTTGGGAAAGGGTTAACCCTTAGGCTGCTAAGCGACGCGACTCACTGACCTTTTGCGGACAGTGTAGATCAAGATCAGACTGCACAGAACTTGCAGTCTTATCTTGGATCTACACTGTCTGATAAGGAGATATATTTCTTAAAAAATAGAAGTTTGAAACAGCATTATTCGGTTTTTACTACTGGCTTGAAGGTTTCATCGAGGTTAGTTAGAAGGATAAGGGTTAAAAAACAGTGGCGGAATTTCTTTGCTTTTCCTTGGATAGACAAGTATCGATTAAGTCCACATGTATGTTTCCGAGAAGTGCTATAATTGTTTGAAATGATTGTTTTATGTTTTTATCAACATGTTACTCTGAACAGTGTTCATATTTTTTGATAGCATATTGTTAATATTGACGTTATCTGATGATAAATAAAATCTTTCTTCAAGCTATCTCCGTTGTAGCTCCAACTTTCTTCTAAGATACATGAGCCAGGCTCTGTGAAATGCGAGTGTAATGCATCTGCAAAAAGTATCGAGCCAGGTCAGCCTGCGCAGTCCGCGCAGGCTGACCTGGGTCGATACTTTGTGCTTTTGGTTAATTTTCTGCATGTCCAATGACCATTCTACCTCATTTTCCAAAATGGATTTCATGGATCCATAATTATGTTTTGACTTGCTTGTTATACTTAATTCAGGGAGATGCTTTAAATCCCGCTTTTTCCAGAGCATAGATCATATAAATTGACTAGTGCATGTGTAGAGTGTCGGTCTCCATCATCGAAGGCTCTTGGTTTGACTCACATGATGCCCGGTGCCACATTATACGGCGCGAGTACATGGACCAGATTTACCTCCCATTCAGAATTATCAAGAATTTTCAAAATTTCGAATGAACGCATTTTCTGATAAGCTCAACCAATTGGTAACCAGCATTTTCTCCTTTTTCCACAATTTTTTCCAATGTTTCAAAAGTGATTTTCATCATTTGAGTCACATCTCTGTTGTAATGTGAAAATGCATTCAATTTGGAGAGGTTTAAAATTTTGTCTTATAGTGGTAAAGGGTTGACTGCCTCTGAAGGTGGAACAGCTGAAATTCTGTCTGGAGGTTCAAAGACTTTTCCCCACGCGTCGGTATTCTCCTTCAAAATGAAATTATTTGTTGTATTTATTATTATTACTATTACTATTATTATTATAATTATTATCGTTGCTTTCAACAATATTTTAACCATATCATGGCTACGGTCCCGTTATTTACGTCTATCCATGTTTCTGGCAAGGCTAAACTGTACCTCCGCATTGACTTGTTCAAGAACACTCCAGGGTAGCAATCGTCGACTGTTGAGATCGAACCAGGGAATCATTCCAATTTCACATGAACGTCTGAACCATCATTTTCTGCTTTTCCCACAATATTTTCAAAATCCATATGAATTAGAGTCTTGAAAAAATTGGATTATTCTCTAAAGAATTAGACAAATCTTTAACCCTTAGGCTGCTAAGCGCGACTCACGGACCTTTTGCGGACAGTATAGATCCAAGATCAGACTGCACAAAACGTGTAGTCTGACCTTGAATCTACACTGACCAATATTTCCCCAAGACAAATCTTTAACCCTCAGGCTGCTAAGCGCGACTCACGGACCTTTTGCGGACACTGTAGATCAAGATCAGACTGCACAAAACGTGTAGTCTGATCTTGAATCTACACTGACCAATATTTCCCGAAGACAAATCTTTAACCCTTAGGCTGCTAAGCGCGACTCACGGACCTTTTGCGGACAGTGTAGATCCAAGATCAGACTGCACAGAACGTGCAGTCTGATCTTGGATCTACACTGTCCGATAAAGAGATATTTCCACAACCCCCATAACTTTGAAATACCAAAAGTTTGGTTTTTACCATCGACTTGAAAGTTTCATCTCAAAGTTATTTATCAGGACAAGGGGTGACATGTATATGCTGACAAACTATTGAGACGTATTTCTGTCGTAGATGAGCGGTGTTCAGGAGAAAGGGGGTTAGATGCATTATCGTAGTGCATTATTCAAAACAATTGATAGCATATGATTTATCCATTTTGTCTAAAATTCGGCTGAATCATGAAGTAGATTGGTCCTTTGACATGCAGAAAATTTACCAATAGCGAAAAATTTCGACACAGCTTAGCCTGCAGGGACTGGGGAGGCTGACCCGGTCGATACTTCGTGGAGTTTTTGCACATGCTTTAAGCCAACTTTTCTCTGAGTTTGGGTCATATCTTTTATACCCTTAGGCTGCTAAGCGCGGCTCACTAACCTTTTGTGGACAGCGTAGATCAAGATCAGACTGCATAGAACGTGCAGTCTGATCTTGGATCTACACAGTCGGGTAAGGAGATGTCTTTTCTCCAAAAAATACCTTTGAAAAATGAAAATTTGGGTTTATACTATCGGTTTGAAAGATTCATTTGAGCCATGCTCTGTGAAAAGGGGACTTAATGCATCTGCGAAAAGTATCGACCCAGGTCAGCCTGCGCAGTCCGCGTGGACTGCGCAGGCTGACCTGGGCCGAAACTTTTCGCTATAGTCAATTTTCTGTATGTCAAAGGGCCAGTCTAACTTATGACGCAGTTGGTTGTTAGACATAGCGGATTTTATGGATTCATAATTATGTGATGTCTTGCTTGGAATAATGGATCACGGAGATGCATTAAGCCCTCTTTTGCCAGAGCATGGCACAATTTTCTTTTATTCGGCAGTAAGATAATGGCTAATAAAAGACATATATAAAGTATCAAGTGGGATATGAAAAGCAATCTTTTATTTAATTTTATCATATGGTTTTTGCAACACTTTAATCAGCTCCCGTTGTAGACCCATCGCCCGCAGTCACAGTGTCTCTCACCATACAACCCCAAAATGCAAGCTTCTCTGCGTTCAGGTACCGCATCATTGCTATAGCAGCGTCGTAATCCACGGCTGTGTAATTCTGGTACAGACAGACACATACGGATGATTATGTTGCGGCAACATTATAGGGGCTTGTACATAACTGTATTTACTTCGAGCTGCGCGGGAAAGTTAAACATCGCGCCAAACTGAAGGTCGAGAGAGATGTCAAAATAGTCTTACGCAGCGAGAAGCAAATACAAGCCCCAGGAGAGTTACTACATTATAACATTATTATTATATTATATTCCTACAAATTTCAACAGCAAAATATTGCAATTATGTAGCAAAGCAAAAACAATTGCTGGTGCAGAAGGTAAAGCCTTTTTTATGCATGACGGGGGAATACTTTAGGGAAACATTTTGACCCATCAAATTTGAAAGAAAGCTGAAAGTAGTAGATATGCAGATTACATCACACTATATTTGACATTGTATAAATACAGAGTTTTCCCCGTCTAGTCCGACTTTGGCCGCATGCAACACATATATTTTTGGGCCGAAAAATTTATGGGTATATTATAATAAGGAGATATAAATAAACCATTTAGTTAAAGGCCCAGTGGCTGCCAAATGTAAACGAGGCCGATGTTATGATGCATTTAAATCTAATTCATACAATTTAAAAGTATGGAAATTATTGTAAAGATGACAGTCTGTTATTTTACGGATGGTCCAAAGTGTTAGTCGTTGGCAGAAATATCAATTTTAAAACTAGGTTAAAAGTTGCCAGGTCGCTCTGTCCTTGTTTAATTTTTACATGATTTTTCTCCCAGCGACTAATACTTGAATCGACTGCGCAGTAACAGATTATCATCTTCACAATAATTTCCATACTTTTAAAAGGTATGGTTTAAATTTGAATGCATTTCAACGCCCGCTTTGTTTACTTTTGGCAGCTCTTGGGCCTTCCAGCCACTGAAAAATCGCCTTTTTAAAAAATTTAGAAAATTCTTACGAATTAGACTTAGAATGCAACTTATGAAAGTAACACGATTTCTGATCGGCTAGAACCGGGTCAGTTTAGGTGATCGGAAACTCTGTTACCTTCAAATTCAGAAAATCCTTGAAACTTAGAATGCAACTTGGAATGGTTGGTGAATACGGTTTGATTATCGAGGTATTCAAATTACCTTCGATTTTTTTGTTAAAAGTTCCTCTGCCAAATTAACCAGGGCTTCAAGTTCAAATTTGTCAAATCGTTCATCTGGCACGGTAGGATCAAACTCTTTATGAACCCTGTCGTCTGGGTTATCTACAAAACCAAACAAAAGTAAGACAGATATTTATTTTAAAAAAAGAGATATAGAGGATTTCTTTTTTTTTTTTTTTTTAGTGAAAGATCGAAATTTATTTCATTGAGTTAACATCATGGGTAATATTTTTACTCTCCGCCACTCGCAAAAATATATTGATGTTCACGAAATGAAATAAATTTATCACATAAAACCCCCTCGGACAGTGTATTAAACCCATGACTTATTTTTGATAATACACTAGTGTATTATCGTTTTGTGGGTCCCGGTTCTATTCAGTTTTTAGTCATGAGCGCGTGAAGCCGAGAGAAACCAGCCACAGCACGTGCCGGAATTTGTGCGACTACGCCGTTTCGCGGAAAAATGACGTCATTGTTGCTAAGGCGTATAAACGTGGAAAGTTTTTGATTTTCATGTTTAATAAAAACCAAGACACGCAGCGAAAGTCTTTCAAATCAACAAAATTGCGGAATTAGGTGGACTCATCCTCTCTAGAAACTGTGTCATTCTACTTTCGGAGTAAATGTCAAAGATCTATCTACTTGTGTATGTACACATTTGAAACCGAACTACAACTGTAAACGTGGACCCGTGAATGGTGTAGATCTATAGGCTAAAGGTGATGATGTAGGATATTTTGTGCCTGTCATTTGTTTTATGTGATAAATAGAATCTCACATTCGTGTTTATATATTATCATTTTTATCAAACTCGTTGACTAAAATGTATTTGACGCTGGCCAAGGCTCGCGTCATACATTTTAGTCAACTCCTTTGATAAAAATGATATTACATAAACACTCATGTAAGATCCTCTATTTATTCACAAAAAGGATCTGTTTATTTCATGCTTCTAACCCTTTTTATGTTGGGACTTTCGTGAAAATCCAGCACAGTTGATTTCTGTAGTACCCCGTTGCGTGACCCCTCCACAAGAGAACGCATTACAATATTACCTAAAGCGCGAGAAAGGTAGGATTAAAAGGCATACATTACGCCATATTTACCTCTGGTTGAACGCCACGCGCTGTTTACCTTGGTAACTAGTGCGCGGGAACTACTGTTTCCGCCTTCAATTGAAGAGTAAGAAAATATAAATTCGGTATTTTTCTCTGGTCCAGGGATCTTTACATTTACGATCCATGTAATATACGATCCCTGGCTGGTCGTAACTGTGAAATATATAGAGGATTTTTTTTTAAATGAAAGATCGAAATTTATTTCACCGAGTGGACATCATCTGTAATATTTTCGCGAGTGGCGCAGCCACGAGTGAAAACATTACCGATGATGTTCACAAGATGAAATAAATTTCGATCTTTCACCGGAAAAAACCCAAATATTCTGTTTATTTCATGTTTCTTAACCCTTTTTTGTTGGTACTTTCATCAAAATCAAGTACAGTTGTTTTCGGTAATTCCCCGTGGCGTGCCCCCCCCCCCCCCCATAGCAACGCATTACGATATTACGTAAAGCGCGAGAAATATAGAGTAAATTACGTCATATTAGTATTTCCCCCTAGTTGAGTGGCAGGCCCCATTTACCTTGGTAACTACACTCGTCACAACTCGGCCGGTTCCGTACCTACATCTAACCTCGTCTGTATAACGGAGGCGTCCATTTTGAACTACCAACCACATGATCTTTAACATGGCAGCGCCCCTGTAGATCGCTTAGCAACGACATGAACAACCACGGTGAAGTTATTCACTTCTATCGATCTGTCGATGAAAGCTCCCAATGGAATTGATAAACCACACTAAAAATTGAATGTACAAACTGTTTGCCGACTGAAATATTCTTAGAAAGATAACGACAGAAAATTTACTCATGTTTTCTTTTTTAAGAGGAGCCTTACAATTTCAATAACGGTAAAGGGGCGTGCTTCCGGAGATGTGCGAAATGTACCGTGTAGGTGCATATCAAGCTACGTGATACAGCCGAGGGATTTGATCACCAGATAACCCGAGGTATGCCGAATGTGGTAACTAGTGCGCGGGAACTACTGTTTCCGCCTTCAATTGGAGAGTTAGAAAATACATGTATGAAATCGGTATTGCCACTGGTCGTAACCTCGCTAGCGACGGCCTGTCTCTTTCTCATTGTTTTGCATATTGTTGAAAGTTGAATCTTTCACTTAAATTTGTTCTTCAAGAATAGATGTTAATCCAAAACATCGTTGAAAAATTTGCAGTTCGTGCTAAACATGATGCATCTGAAAATACATCTTGAATGGATAGTAGGCCTAATTGGGTTATAGGGTGCCGTTAAAAAAATATTAAAATACCAATTAGTGCAAGAATAGGATTATCCCCTATCACATTCATTTGCTAAGGAGTGAATAAGCGCCCCGGGGTATCTATTAACGGTAGCAATATTCTTATATTTATGTCTCAAAAAGGGTCCGCAAATGGGTCTGGAAGGGCGTGCGGAATAGACATATCCACAATTTTCACCAATTGCAAGTTACCATGATTCATTAAAAAATTTCCACACCAAGAAGTAAGTCAAAAGCCAGCTTATTACGTTACACGTGCGCCGAAAAATCAACTCGAATACTTTACAAAACTTCATCCCTCCTGAGACAATCTTACCAATAGCAAGTTAACATTTATTCATTCGAAAATTCCCATACCAAAAACTATGTCAAAATCCAGCTTAGATCTATAACGTTAAAGCTACGCCGAAAAATCAAATCGAATACTTTACATAAATTCATTCCTCTTGAGACAAACTTGCAGCAGACAAATTTGAAAACACCCATTTAAAATAGGACATTGAGATAGTTAAATGAATTAAAGTTCGGTAAACGAATAACATTGGCACTTGACAAATTGCTTCTGAGAGTCTAATGGCTGCTTTTTCCACATTGGTGTCTGACGCAAGGCGGTAAAAGTCGTTTGCAAAAAATGCATCGTATTTAGAAAAACATTCAGAGTAGTTTCGGATATTCTTTAACCATGCATTCTGAACAGAATCAAAATGGAAGATTAGCTCTTTCAGCGCCAAATGTAATTGAGCCATGCTCTGGCAAAAAGGGGCTTAATGCATCTTCGTGATCCATGATACCACGTAATTTATCATGTAACTGCTGATCCATAAAATCCATTTTCTCTAACAACCGACTGCATCTTGAATTAAAATGGTCCTTTGACATGCAGAAAATTGACCAAATGCAGAAAGTTTGGGTCCAGATCAGCCTGAGCGGACTGCGCATGCTGACTAGGATCAATACTGTTCGCAGATACATTAACCCTTTACCGCACAATACCGCCTTTTGACACCCCTGGGAAAGAAGCCTTTTGAAAACATTGTGGGAAAAGGAGAAAATGCTGGTTATCAGCATTTTCTCCTTTTCCCACAATGTTTTCTACCCTACAAAAAAAAAAAAAAAAAAAAAAAAAAAAATGCACCATTTGAGCCACATTGAAGTTGTCATCTGCAAATGCTTTCAGTTTGGACAAGGCTGAAATTTTGTCATCTGGTAAAGGGTTAAGCCTCCTTTTCACAGAGCATGGCTCGACCCCTTGCGACGGCTGAATATACAATCCACCGAAACTCAGAAAGACTTTTTAGCCCGAAATTATGAGATATTATTTTACCAGCAAATACATGTACATGTAACTTGTTTGTGTCTGTGTTGGCCATGGTTTCCTACAAAACAGTCAAACATAATGATTAGACCTGGCCAATAACTGCAACATCTGAAGCCATAAATGAAAAATCTTATTGACATCCCCATGGATATAAGTGACCCCGCTCAAATTTGGATTATTATTGCAAGGATAGAATGATTCTTGCAAATTTTCCAAGAACAAATGCAGGAAAATTCTAAATAGATTGACAAATTCATGGTGATAAGCTTTTTTTCCCGATTAAAACTAGAAATATATTTCACACGATTAATGCCCCACTCGATCACCTAACTACTTTAAACATATTTATTTTACATCGACTGAGAAACAAGTTCTTGAAACGTATACTAATCTCTCTCGATTCTGCTTCCTCGGAACTATACCAGTACTCGCGCTGAATGTGTGGGCCAGTGAACCGTCCTAAAGTTGAAGCCTGTCTCCGGAAATCAAACTCGGAACCTTTGGGTTACGAGGCCACAACACACGGTCAACTTTCCAAACGACAAATTTTAGCCTTGTCCAAAGCAAAAGCATTTGCAGACAACGTGGCTCAAATTTTAGAATTTGTCTTTGATAGGCAATAAAACATTGTGGAAAAACGAGGAAATGCTGGTTACCAGCATTTTCTCCTTTTCCCACAATGTTTTCAAAAGTATTCTTTCTCAAGGTCGTTAAAATTCGGGACTGTTTTGTAAAGGGTTGAAGGTTAAGGACTAAGAGATGTGCGGGAAAGCATCGGAAAATTGTAAGGGAGAGGAGTATAGTGATATAGGGTAGCGGTGATGTCGAGCGGTAGGTCAGTGACAGGTTCGAACACTTGCCCAGTATGGGAGGAGTCCGGGTTCGCGCCCCGTACCAACCGCACTTACATCCTTGGAATTTGCCACGGTAGCTAAATGATATTATGGTAAAGAAAAACAAGCACCTTTATTCTTTACTACAGGGCAAAATTTAACCATAAGCTGCTAAGCGCGACTCACTGACTATAAACGGACAGTGTGGATCAAGATCAGACTGCAAGAACGTGCAGTCTGATCTTGGATCTACACTGTCCGATACGGTGTTTTCTCTCCGGTGAAATCAGCTTTGAAATCGCAGTATTTGGTTGTTTACTATTGCGCCGAAATTTTCGTTTCATTAATGAGCCGCGCTCTGTGAAAAGGGGGCTTAATGTATCTGCGAAAAGTATCGGCTAGGTCAGCCTGCGCAGTCCGCGCAGGCTGACCTGGGCCGAAACTTTTCGCTATTGGTCAATTTTCTGTATATCAAAAGACCAGTGAACCTCATGAATCAGTAGGTTGTCACACAAGCTAGACTTTATTGATTCATAATTATGTGATGACTTGCTTGGTATCATGGATCACGGAGATGAATTAAGCCCCCTTTTGTCAGAGTATGGCTCATTTATTTAGCAGTTTAAGGGTTAAGACAAATTAAAAAAAAGCATGTATAAACATCCGATGAATTATATACATGTTTTGCAATTGGTGACTCAAATGAAAGTTACCAGCATTTTCTACTTTTCCCAAGGCGTTTTGAAAAGCCTACTTCCTAAGGGTCATAAAAGCATGGGATTGTTTGGTAAAGGGTTAAGATAACTTTCTTACCTTCATTCCACACAATGTTTGAGGGGCTTGTTTTCAAAATTTGCGCATTCGAGTACTTTATCGGTCGTCGATGAGGGCGTGTTTTTCGCGGTTTGAAATAATTTTCCGACTGTATCGCTTCCATAAATGTCAGGAATCTCCTAGCCACGGGCTCCAAAATGTTGCGCTTTTTCAGGATTATTTTTCGATTTGTTCTGTCGGAAATGTTGCGTATTACGTTACCCATTTATGAGTTATTTGCTTTGTTATTTAATAATCCTAATAAATATATGAACAAGCTGTGGCCGATATAGTTTGAACGTTGTTTCTAAGAGATGACATTGGTGTTGTTGATAGGGTATGAACATCGAATAAAAGAGATGACGTAAATTTGCTTTGACGTCATCACGTGAAAATTACGTTGTGCAAGTTTATCTTTATCTACAACGTCCGTAAAAGCTCACTGATGGATCGCGCTTAGCTCGCTTGAGGGGTAAATAAACGCTATCACAAGTATTAAAAAAATACAGGCTGACAGGTTGACATTTGTAATGTGAAATTAATTTTCCATCTGATAAGTACTTCGAACAATTATGATGCTTTTGAATTGTTTTGTTCTAGTTTTGTAACGGTTAACCCGTTTGACCCTTTGGGTTGCAAAGCTAACTCGATACGCTATTGCGGACGGCGTGGAGCAAGACCAGGTTGCTCAGAACATGCAGTCTGATCGTCGGTCTACATCGCACGCTACCTAATGCTAAAAGGTGACTAAAATGTGTTAGATTCTTCATTTGTAGCGTGTGACTGTACTTCAAGACTTCGAAAAAAGTCTGACGTATATCTGACGGGTAGAGAAAAAGTTTAGAGCTATGCTAGATAAATGGATTATGACTATTTTAACCCATAGATGCTGTTTATGAAACTCAGCATTGGCAAACACGGCAGACTGACATCGCGTTGCAGATAGTGGTGGAGGTCGCTGGTTTGGTCTCTCACATCAGATTTCATTTGTTCGAATCCTGTGATAAGCGTGGATCAACCTACCCACACGGCTAGGTGCGTGTGCTGGTTAAAGTTTCTGTAAAGGAATCATCTACATAAAATTTGTGTTAACTCTTTACCAAACGATAAACTTTTAGAATAGTCAAACTCAAAGCATTTGCAGACGACAATAAGTTAAACTCGGCTCAAATGATGTTTTTTTTGTTTTTGTTTTTAATGGGGATAGAAAAACATTGTGGAAAAAGGAGAAAATGCTGGTTACCAGCATTTTCTCCTTTTCCCACTATGTTTCCAAAAAGAATTCTTGGTTCAGGTCGTTAAAATTAAAGTTGATGTGTAATACACGTAGTAAGTTTTAATCCACATCAGATGAGGAACAAGTAGCATGGAATAACCTTTAATTTTGCCGGGTACGTGCTAAAACATTGACAACATATGAAAACTCTGTAGCAAAACGAGAAATTGATAGCAAAGAGCGATTTCTCATTTTGCCACAATGCTTAATAAAAATCTAATGCTGGTAGAAAGGAAAAAAATCTATGTTACTTCTACCACAGGCAAGTTTGCCGATGAAAAACATGCTTTACTTCGTGGGGTTTGATCAGACGGTGTTCAGTGTGTTCATGGATCACATACATTGTACGTATATTCTAAGGATATTCGAAGTGGTCGAGTCCGAGGCAAGAACGAAAATAATTGGTAAAATAAAATTGCGATCGTAAGAAATAGAAACCTTTTTTTTTTTTCGGTGAAAGATCGAAATTTATTTCATCGATTGAACATTGTCGGGGTAATATTTTCACGAGCCACGTAACCAACGAAAATAGTACTGTATGATGTTCACGGGTAAAAAAAAACCATTTATTTCATGCTTCTAAGCTCTCTTTTTTTTGGAACTTGCGAAGTAGAGGGAAGCTCTCGGCACTTCCGTACCAGTGACTATTAATGGGCGAATTTATTGGTCGAACAGGTGAAATTATCAAACCATAATCCACCATCCTTTCCCGATAAACTACCGAAAAGAATGAAATAAAGATTTATGTCCGAATTAAGTAGACCTATATTGAATACATTAAACTTATAAAAGTTGGATTAAAGGCCCGGTAGCACTTAGAAAAAGAAATGCAGGTGTTTGAATGAATTTAATTTATACCATTTAAATGTATGGAAAATACATGTATTGTGAAGATGACAATCTCTTATTATGTGGTCGGTCCAATTGTTAGTCGCTGGCAGGAAAAATGTATTTCAAAATCAGGCAAAAAGTAAACAAAAGACAGAGTGACCTAGCAACTTTTAATCTAGTTTTGAAATTAATCTCTCCGCCAGCGACTAACACTTAGACCGTCAGTAAAATATAAGATTGTCATCTTCACAATAATTTCCATACTTTCAAATGATATGATTTAAATCTAAATGCGTTTGAACACCCGCTTTGTTTACTTTTGGCAGCCATTGTGACTTTAAGCAACATCCGAAAAATAAGCTTGATAGAAAGTAAAATAGGAAGAAAAAAAAAAATCGCGCCCAATGAGGGACTCGAACCCTCGACCCTCAGATGTCTGAGTTTATTTCAGGCTTAAAAGTCTGATGCTCTACCGACTGAGCTAACCGGGCTCTTGGACGGGTTGAAGTCATTAACAATATTTATTATATATAAAAAATTCATGAAGAAAGACTAAATAAGGTTTCATGTTTTAATTTATCGTTTTTTCAGAAATCTTAATTGATTATCTATTGAAAATTTTAACGAAGAGTCGTAAAGATGGGCTGAACAAAATAACTATTAGATTAATAAAAAAAAAATATGTAGGTCAATGGTCTAAAAATAGATTCCAATTAAGTGGTTTTTGCTAAATCGGTGATTTACCGGCATGTAAGCATCAGTACTCCGTTCAAAGGTATTATACAATTATTTTTTCAATTCAAGGGCTTTTTAGGACTTATTTCAGTTTGAGAGTATGAACAATGGCTTTGAATATAAATAATTTAATCGATTATCCATTCCTGGTGTCTCAAATATCCACAATATCTTCAATCAAACGACTCTAATTCCAACTTCCGGTCTCTGCTAAATTTACAGTCATTTCATTGCAAAGATAACACTAAGATATATAGCCTATGTGAATTTCTGAATTATTGTTGAACCGTCTTAGTTGAAAACCAAGTCTTTTTTAATTGTTACATGAAAGCAGAAAGTGCGTTTTGTTCGAATGAAATAGTGTATGACATCTAGTCAAAGCTTTAAAGTTTCATATGGTGACTTCCAGTGATCGATAGATAATCTCTTCAGCAGTGAAAGAAGACAGCACTGTATTTACAATGGAAATCGTCGACTCTTACTACAATAATTCTGAATACATAGAGACGGTATGTATTTTTTTTTTTTTTTTTTTAATACAAAGTATGACAAAGCCTCGATCTTTTATTAACTCATTACCAGAAGACAAAACTTTAGGCTGGTCCTATCTTTCATCCGAAGGGTAGCTTGGATGTTATTATTATTTTTTTGTTTGTTTCTCCTCTCCCCTTTGCATCAGCCCTTCCTTTAATGCTTCTTGGAATTTCAAAATCCTACTGGTCATCTTTCAGCGGATTGCATGTGACTGTTCTGCTTGTCAGCTATGAAAGTGGACATGTATTGATAGATAGATACATGATTTAACTTTGACACAACTTTACACCCACTTTATTACAAGGTTTCTGTTGATATGTAATTTACCATATACTGACATAAACATGTCAGGTCAATTCGTAAACAACCACTCTTTATTAATTCAGTTGACAGTGACTGTGCATGCACATTCATTTGAATTTAAAAATATAGTGCACTTGAATTTGGTAATTTAACTGCCTACTCTGACTCAGTTTTAGTGAAATATATACAGTATATTTTAGTTTCCTCTTTCAGGAACAACTTCATAAAATAGAGAGCAGATGAACTGTAATAAAAGAATTATACTGTGATTGAATTGACTTCCAAAAAATGTGCAGTAAATGTGAGGCCTTATTTCAATTTTCTTGCAAGTAATTCAATAGTTATTACATTGAAAACAATGGAACATGAAGACAGAAGAAGGTAACAGTTACATTTTGTTATTGCCTTATTGGTTTGGGGATTTTTCCGAAGATAATCATTATGCTATAGGTCAAAGAACTTATAGTAGACAACAATGATATTGACACTTATAACCATTTGAAGAGAGGCCAGTATAGTCAGATTTCTTCCAGAAGCATGAAAAGAAGGACTGCTGCTGGGATGTAGCTGAGACACAATCACAAATATTACATGTAATTCTCATATAAGATGACCAGGCCTTGGCCGCGCCTAAAAAAATGTGGAAGTTGCCTCGTGTATATTGATCACGTGTCGGGTACTCAATACATAACCACCGTGTGTAGATCTATTACCTAACGGTGCGTCATACCCGATTCACAGCTTGTGTCCAATCAGCAAAGTTAATTGTTTTCAGCTGTCTGATTGGACAAGCACTTGTTTATTAGTTTCTCGGATACCAATTTGTAATTAGAAGGCCTCCAAGTATTATCTTAAGCGACAATATTCACCCCTTTTCCCCTTCAAGTCACTAAAATTCTTGCAAAGTTTAACTAATATTTTTCGCAAGTCATAAACATCAGTGCCATCTAGCGGCTTGTCTGGCCCCTTTTTTTTCAGTGTAAAACCCTGACTCAGATATCAACATTTATTTCTGGACGAATTCCAGGGAAGTCACATGATTCAATTTCAAAATGGCTGCAGGACCTTGTGACATTCATATAGCTCAAGGGCGCGTTTCTTTCGAACATTTGGATGTAATTGTAATGTATATTTTTCTTTGATGCAAACAAAAAGATGAAATTAAAAAATATATATACATTGTTACTGATTCTTTACTCTGTTAATATACGATCCCTGCTCTGTTAAAATTTTGGCATTTTTCTTGATCGGACCCTATCTGCCGCGCACGAACGATCTACGAGGCTAAATCAGCTGTTTAAGGTGGAAATGTATGTCCTTAGCAGTGTTTTCATTAACGATTTTTCTGTCATCAACTAAAGACAAACAGTTTTCAGACAAACTTATCTTCGATGTCTCTAGCTGTCTGAAATTGGACTTTAATTACCAAGAGAAAATTGAAAAAATTGTGCCAAAAGGTAGCAAGCTTTCCTCCTTTTGACACAATATTTTTGTAACTTTTTAACATTATTTACATCTTTTGAGTAATTATCTATTTGCCTGCTGAAAATGCTTTCGATTTGAGATTCAGAAATTTTTGGTACCTGGTCAGGGACAGTGATATTAATGCATGTATATCTGATCCCATGGAAAGAGAACGATTTTCAGCGAAAAGTTTTGTCCAGGAGTTTGGAAAAAATAGTGCTTCAAAGATTTTGAAAAAAAAAAAATGCTAGGAGAAACCATTGCTCAAAACAAGTGATTGCTTTCTCTTTCCATAATGTTTTTATCCAAAAAGTGTATGAATTGAGCATGGTAAACAACGAATAAATATGTTTTAAGTAGTTTCTAATAGGAATAAGTATATTAATCATTAAGATGATACAAAGTACAAAATAATTTCATTTAATTTACCTGGTTTTCCATCTAATTAAACTGTTAAATTGTTAAAGTACAGTTATTTCCCTCTATAAGTCTGACCACATCCACTGTAATGTCCGTCTAAACTTCTCCTCAAAGTCTGACCACTTCTCCCCATTTTGAAAAGCTTCTCCCAATTCTCAGACTAGGGACAAGTCACTTCTCCCCAAAAAGTCTGAGAGTTGGCAGAGGTCTGAGAACAAAATTTTAGACTTGGCAATATTGAGAACATTCACAGACAACAAAGAAAAAATAGCACAGTTGAAGTGAGCTTGTATTTAACCCTTCACCAAACAATGCCCGAGTCAGTGTAGATCAATTGCTGGTAACCAGCATTTTCTCCTTTTCCCACCATTGACCTTTGACAGTCAGATTTCATGTTTTTAATTTGTTCTCAGTTTGTCACATAGTAAAGAGTGAAAAGAATGGAGAACATTGTGGATAAAGAAAAACTGCTTGTCACCAGTATTTCCTTCCCCGCTTACAATGGTTCAAAAAGCTTTCTTCTTCAGGCTGTTGAAAACATTATTTAGTGTGGGTTTAACCATTACAGAGCCAAATAAACCCAACAGACATTTTCAGTCTAGAAATAAGACCCAAAAAAGTGCAATTTCATTGTTGCTTTTCATTTAGAGTGCCACCATAAAAGGGACTGTGTCTGTGTAGATCAAATGTCAGTCTTCATGTTTTGTGCAGTCTGATCTTGATCTGCATTGGCTGCAAAGGGAATTAAAGTTGTGAAGGGTGCTTTAAGGATTGATGTAACTAGAAGAGTTATCATTATAATTTATTCTCTTAGATAAATTTTGATTCTATATCGTTGCAGGCATCTGGAAATAAAGTCAGTAGACAGTCTGTTCTGTGTGGTAGTCAAAACATTGTTATAAGTGGAAAGGTAAGTTTATCCCCACATTATTTTCTATACAGTTGATCGAAAGAAAAGTGTTTTCCCTTCAGTCAAATGTTTATCCCGTATGGACAGTAGAGAGATATATGGTATTTACAGGGCTTTAGTGTGACCTGTAAACCCGGGTTTTGGCGCACAACCATTTCAAAATACCCTTTTTTGATACACAGAAAATTCCAATGAAGGAGTCATTTTGACTCCCTAAATTTTTCAGAGGTGCATCAATTAAACTGCTACATATAATCGGCGAAGTGTGACCAGAGGGTGATGATTGACTTGTTATCTATGATAAGTGTAGGTTGACAACTGGCACCAACCTTGCTAAAAGGGATAAGCAGGGCAGTAAATTCAACATGGGTGTACCCTTTTGAAGTTAAGCATTGATGTATGGATATTGTAAAACATCTTCACTTGCCTATGTCCGCCACATTGCTGGAGTCAAGCCTTGACATTTGTACCCAATAATGATCATACTTTGAATTTTATTATATTGGACCGGTCCAAATCGATAGCATTTGCAGATGACAAAATAAATGTGCATCAGATGATATATATATGTCTATGAAGGGGTATAAAACATTTGGGAAAAAGAGAAAATACTGGTCACCAGCATTTCCTCCTTTTCGGAAATTTCCCACAGTGTTTTTACAGCCTCCTGCATAGGATTGTAAACATAGGTTTTTTAGTAAAGGATTAAAAGGGACTGGTCAATAATTTTGTCATCTGGTAAAGAGTTAACCCTTTAACACACAATCCCAATTATTAACAGAAAATGCATTTTGAAAACATTGTGGGAAAAGGTAACCAGCATTGTCTCTTTTTCCCAAAATGTTTTCTACCTTTCCCAAAACAGATTTCAGTTTTTGAGTTACATTTATTTTGTTGTCTGCAAATGCTTTGAATTTGAACTAGTCTAAAAGTTGGTCATTTGGTAAAGAGTTATGCACCAAACAGAGTAACATTTTTTTTTTTTTTTTAAATCTGTACCTCAGTTCATGAAAGATATATGATGTTATCATAATTGTTTATTTGTTCGTTTTCTTTGACAGAGTATCATTATGACAGATTGTATTATTCGTGGAGATTTAGCCAACGTAAGGATAGGCAGACATTGTGTTATTAGTAAGAAAGCGGTTATAAGGCCACCATTCAAAAAATTTAGTAAAGGGTAAGTATACTTTAGGGGCTGTTACCAGCCATACTAGCTGTTACTTTTAACTTTTTACCACACGACAAAATTCTAGACATGTCCAAATTGAAAGCATTAGCATACGCATATAAAAGGTGACTCAAATGGCAGAATTTCTCCTTGATAGAGTAGAAAATATTGTGGGAAAAGAACAAAATGCTGGCTACCTGCATTTTCTCCTTTACCCACAATGTTTTCATAAGCCTTCTCCCACACAGTTGTTAAAAGTTGGGATTGTGTGGTAAAGAGTCAATTCAAAACTCATTCACTAACTATCAAGCTGGGTCTCAACCAGCTGGATGTATAGAATGGTCCTTTTTTCTATTTTTTAGAAAACAGAATAAATGTAAGTGCTGATTTATTCTTTAACCCAGAGTTTTACCCAAACTGAGAAAGAATGCTTTTGAAAATGCTGTGGGAAAAGCAAAAACTGCTGGTAACCAGTATTTTCTCTTTTTCCAACAGTGTTTTCTTCTCTTCAAAAGACATATTTCAGTCTTTTTTTTTTTTTTTTTTAATAGTGTTTACTTTAGCGTCTGCAAATGCCAAATGCTTTCAGTTTGGATGAGTCTAATATTCTGTCGTTTGGTAAAAGGCTAAAGTATTAATCACAGCATAGTTTGTTTAAATTTGTTTAGAGTTTACATCAAGGTTAGATTGCAGAACAGGGTCTATATTTGCCAACCATTCTTAACACCATTCTTAGTCTTATTCTCCAGAATTTTCTGAAGTTCAATGTAACACGACTCATGATTTGCTAAACTATTTGGTTTAGCCAGGCTAAAGCATTTGGTTTAGCCAATCAGGTGATCAAATTTTGAAAATCTCAAAGAATAAGACTGAGAATTTTCTTAAGAATGGTTGGTGAATACAGACCCGACCTTGAATTAACACTTTGTCACATATTTTAGCCATTACAACCCCGAAATTACACTAAGTTATAAATTTTTTTTTTTTTTTGGCCGATGGAAGATGTCCATGATCATATTTATTCAGTGCTCTAATGGTTTATGTCTCAAGTTGTCCTTTGTACATTCATCATTGACAACTTGTATTTTATCGTATTGTAGCATGGGCAAAGGATATTACATCATGGGTGCTAATTGTTTGTCACAACTGGGATTATTCCGTAAGAACATCTCCCCTTAAAAGTAAACATTTTTGTGCAAATTCATGTAACATTGGTATTTTGTTATCTGAACACACCCATAAGTTAACTCTTTATCAAACAACAATATTTCAGACTGGTCCAATTTAAAAGCATTTGCAGACAACAAATGTGGCTAAAATGATTGCATTTGTTTCTGAAAGGTTAGAAAATATTGTGGGATAAGGAGAAAATGCTGGTTACCAGCATTTTCTCCATTCCCCACAATGTTTTCAAAAGGCTTCTTTCGCAGTGTTATTAAAACTTGGGATTGTATGGTAAAGGGTTATGCTGTTATTGCATTGAAATTGCGCACAACTATTTAACAGAGACTGTATGTGTGGTATTCTTAATTTCATTTTGTGGTCTTCTTTAACAAATTGAAAATTCTCTCCCCTTAAACACGGATTGCTTTTGTTTTTCAAAATGAACATTAGGTCTTTACAGTTCTCTGCATTATCAAAGTTCTTTTCAGGGATGTTGAGTCTCATTTTGTGACAGTGCTAGATTGTTCATTGTATAACATGAAATTGTGATACAATTTAACTCTGTATCAAATGAGAGAGCTGTACACTTTCCCAAATTGAAAGCATTTGCAGACGACAAATAATACGCTTTTGGGAAAAAGGAGAACATGCTGGTAATTGTGTGGTAAAGAGATAAAGTTTTCAAAATGTTCAAAACAGGTGGGATGAATGATGTTAATTTTTTTGTTACAGTGTGGCCTTTTTCCCACTGCACATTGGGGACCATGTATTCATAGATGAGGGGGCCATTGTGAATGCAGCTCAAGTAGGATCATATGTGAACATAGGAAAAAATTGTGTAATTGTAAGTACAGGAATTAGAGAAATGTTTTACTTGACACAATTGCTGTTGGGAATCTGAGTCTTTTAATTTTTCAGGGTTTTCCTAAATTTTCTACGACATACATATGAGTCATAAAGGGATTTAATGCATACACAAAAAGTATCAACCCTTGGCAACCTGCAAAGTTTGCACAAGCTGACGTAGGGTGAACCTGTATGCAATTGGTGCATTCTGTGTATGTCAAAGGATTTTTCTCGCTGCATAATTTAGCCTGTTTTTAGATGAATTGATTTATTTCATGGAGTAATCTGCTTCATATAATGAATTATGAAAATGCCTTAAAGCCCTTTTCCTAGAGCATAGCTCATATCTTTTGTTTGTGGCGTTGACATTTTTAGGGAAAGAAAGAACTCTATTGTACTTGGTAAGTTGGTATTTAACTCTTACCAAACAACAAAATTATAGACTGGTTCAAATTGAAAGCATTTGCAGACGACAATTCAACTTTGGCTCAAAAACTGAAATTTGACTTGGGAAGGGTAGAAAACATTGTGGAAAAAGGAGAAAATGCTATTACCAGCATTTTCTCCTTTTCCCACCATGTTTTAAAAAGGCACTTTCTTCAGGGTCATTAAAAACCGGGATTGTGTGGTAAAGGGTTAACCTTTTCATTGCCATAGGCTTAAACAGGCTTTTTCAGATGGCATAGATCAAGGTCAGGCTGCACGGAACATGCAGTCTTGACCTTGAATCTATACTGTTAGGTTGTATAGTCAAGCCATTAAGGTAAATATCTTTTTGAGTTCTAGTGGATTGTATTTTCAGATGTGAAAACAGGTCAGATTTATATGAGCCATGCTCTTGCAAAAGGGGGCTTAATGCATCGCTGTGATGCATTATACCTATCAAGCAGTGACATAATTATGGATGCATAACAGCCACCTTTTTGAACAACTGACTTTATTATGAGGTAGAATGGTCCTTGGCCATATAGAAAATTAACCAATAGTTAAAAGTTTCGGTCAAGGTCAGCCTGTGGGGACTGCGCAGGCTGAACTTAGTCGATACTTTTGGCAGATGCATTAAGGCCCCATTTCACAGAGCACAGCTCATATATATTTGATGTGGAAAGAGTCAAATTAGGAGTTAACCAATGACTGTCCATTTTGATAATAACAGAGATTCTGGGATGTATCTATAGGCTGATTATCTCGTGCTTCGAATCCTCAGCTCGGCCAATTTCTTTCCCAGGATTGATAATAGTCATTGTGACAGGATTCATTTTTCTCTCACCGCTGATTATTGTTTTCATGATGGTTATGTGGGGAAGCAGTCAGCTGCATGAGAAGAATATTGTACAAAGCACTGGTAAAAGAAATTCCAGAAAAGCATGGATAGGTGCACTGGCCACCACGATGTTGAAATAGTGTTGAAAATGGCAATAAACACCATGCAAAGCAACAAAATATCGCTTGCTCAAAGGCAGAAGGATATTGATTTGGCATTTACCACCCATCAATCTGTGCTTGTGTTTGTCCCATACCATTATCCAAAAGGGGTGGGGGGAATATCAGTTCAACAGAGGAACTTGCATAACTCTTTACCAAACAATCACAAGTTTTCATGGCGCTGGGGAAAAAAGCTTTTGAAAACATTGTGGAAAAATTCTGGTTATCGCAATGTTTTAAACACTCTCTGATACAAATTCCATCATTTTTGCCAAGTTTGATTTGTCATCTGCAATTGCTTTCCATTGGAAGCTTCTAAAATGTAAAATTTTGTTGTGTGGTAAAGACTTAAATTGTTTCTTAACAATTTCTCAAGTTGTCATAATAAAGAGAACGTATGAATTGATTCTTTGCTTTTGACTGTATAAATGCATGGTTGCCTTGCAATTTAAAATTTATTTCCTATTAAAATGTGTGAAACAAGGAGTCATAGTAGAATCAAATTGCGCAACCTATATTAATATTACGGAAAATTTTAATAAACGTTTTAAGTATGTTGACATTACAAAAACACTATCTCTTCTTTAACTCTTTACCAAACGACAAAAATGTACACTTTTCCAAATTGAAAGCATCTGCAGATGACAATTTAAATGTAGCTCAAATGATGGAATTTGTCTTTAATAGGGTAGAGAACACTGTGGGAAAAAGAGAAAATATTTTTTACCAGCATTTTCTCTTTTTCCAACAGTGTTTTCAAAAGGCTTCTTTCTCAAGGTGTTTAAAACTCGGAATTGTGTGGTAAAGAGTAAATTAATGGACAGTTCAGTCGGAAATGTTTAGGACTTGTAAACTAGGGGTTCATTCTGAGAATTGATGACAGTCATTGTGATAGGACTCATTCCTCTCTCACCGCTTAACATCATTTCAACATTGTATGTGGGCAAACAGCCATGTATGACTGCTATGGTGTTTAAAATGGCATAAACACCAAAGAAACACATTTTACCCTTTCCATAATTTTTAACGCAGGGGCGTCGTTGTGTCCTGAAAGACTGTTGTGCAATAGCAGACAATGCTGTACTTCCCCCAGAGACTGTTGTTCCACCATTTACAGTTTTCTCTGGATCCCCAGGTAAGCTCATCCCCAGGTGAGGCCACCGTATCCACTCACATTTCTAAACACTGTCGCAGTTCTAAATTTCATGACAGGGCATTTAATTGGACTAGACATTCTTTAAATTGACGGCCGTTCTTGGGAGAGTAAGAATTGAATTTGGAATGGCTAGTGAATACATACTAATATTTGAATAGATGTTGTGGGGTACTTTGACTAAGAACTGGAGACTTCTTTTTTATGTTCAGGATTTTTTTTTATAGGTCGAAATGAAATCATGTGAGATAACTGCAAAATTTTGAAAAGTTGTTACTTGTTTCTATCACTGAACTTCCCTCAAGAGTTGTTTCTAAATCAATCAAATTAGAATTAATTGATTACATGCATTTCATAGCTTTTTTTTGAGAGAAAATTTTGGCAGGGGTTTATACTAACAACTCCCCACAATCTTGAAGAGACAAAAGTTATAGCAGAGAGGCTTGAAATGTAGCATTGTAGAGAAAGAGATGTTTTAATCTTGCTGAAATATTGGCTTTGGGGTGACTGCTGGAAAGTAGTGTTTAGCCTTGGTTTATTCTGTTTAAAAGATTTTGGAAATTGAAGTCTGATCTTGATCTTCAACCTTAGTTGTGCTTGGCACTTGTAAGGTTTTTGTATACTGTTTTTAGCTCCACTGGCCGAAGGCCAGCGGGCTTATGTCATGGCCCGGTGTCCGTCGTGCGTCCGTCCGTCCGGTCGTCCGTCCGTCCGTCCGTTAACTTTTATTTCAAACATCTTCTTCTCTGAAACTACCCATCCGATTTTCACGAAACTTCACAGAAATGATCCTGACATGGTCCTCTTCAGAATTTCTTGAAAGAATTTGATTCCTTCAAAAACTCTGGTTGCCATGGCAACAAAACTGAAAAATATTGGAAATCTTTAAAAATCTTCTTGTCTGAAACCATAAGGCATAGGGCTACCAAATTTGGCATGTAGCTTTATGTAGTAGACCTCTATCAAGTTTCTTCAAATTATAGCCCTGGGGTCAAAATTGGCTCTGCCCCAGGGGTCACAAGTTTTACATAGGCTTATATAGAGAAAACTTTAAAAATCTTCTTGTCTGAAACCATAAGGCATAGGGCTACCAAATTTGGCATGTAGCTTTATGTAGTAGACCTCTATCATGTTTCTTGAAATTATAGCCCTGGGGTCAAAATTGGCTCTTCCCCAGGGGTCACAAGTTTTACATAGGCTTATATAGAGAAAACTTTAAAAATCTTCTTGTCTGAAACCATAAGGCATAGGGCTACCAAATTTGGCATGTAGCTTTATGTAGTAGACCTCTATCATGTTTCTTGAAATTATAGCCCTGGGGTCAAAATTGGCTCTTCCCCAGGGGTCACAAGTTTTATACATAGGCTTATATAGAGAAAACTTTAAATATCTTCTTGTCTGAAACCATAAGGCCTAGAGCTACCAAATTTGGCATTTAGCTTGATCTAGTTGGAGTCTACCAAAAGTGCCCAAAGTATAGTCCTGGGGTCAATTTGGCCTCATACTTGGAGGGGGGGGGTTCACAAGATTTACATAGGCTTACATAGGGAAAACTTTTAAATCTTGGTGTACATAGCCATAAGGCTTAGGCTACCAAATTTTGCATATAATTATAGCATTATTTAGTGGACAGTTACAAAGAGGGCCCAAGTTACAGCTCTAGGATCAAGTTTGGCCCTGCACCAGGGATCACAAGTTTTACATGGGTTTATGGAGTGAAAAGTTCAGAAACCATCTTGTTACCAGCCATAAGGCCAAGAACTCCCACATTTGGCATGTTATTCTTCTAATACAATATTCCCCATTTAGTCAGACTGTAGCCATGAGGTCAAAGTTTTATAAGGGCTTATATAGTGAAGACTTTTCTTCGTGGTTTATATTTATAAGCCAGTGGAGCGATACAGGGCCATCATGGCCCTCTTGTTTCCTTACAATTGGCTGTGGCTATCTGTTAAAAAAGTGGAAATTTTCAAGAGTGCTGTCTGTAAGTCAAAGCGGCTTATATGTTAATTTCATTTTTCAAAATGATATGCAAAACTGAAAATAAACGAAAACCAGTTTACGATTCCTTATGTGGATGCCATTTTGGTTAACTCCCCCAAAGTATTTCTCAAACACTAATACCTACTTTCAGTAGGTAGATAATCTGCTTGCAAACCTACGATTATGTTAAAACTCGTGACCAACCTTGAGTTTCACACCTATTGATTGATGATGTTGATTGGTACAAATCAGTGGTTAAATGTGAATGTAATTAAAGGCGTGTTTGGTGTGTACTGTCAATTAATCAAGTGACAATTTGACAATTTCAAAATTCCTTAAAACATTTGACAATGGATAATCGAATGATAATGGTCTCAAGTCCTCTGAATGGTTTGATCAACAGAATGAAAAAAATGCTAAAACACGATTTTATGTGTTTATTATGTAATACATATACCAGTTCACACATCTATAGATGGATGACATTGTACATTAACCAAGCATATAGGCCACGGCCTATGTGCTGGAGCGGCCTATATGATGTTTTTTATGAATAAAATGGTTAAAATGAAAGTGTGCGCCCTATTCAGTGCAGCAGCTTATTGTTCAGAAAATACGGTAGGTTACTAGGTAATTATCTTATGGGTAAATTTACAAGTGAATTACTACTTTTAATTCTGTTTCAGGTAAATTTACAAGTGAATTGCCAGAGTGCACTCAAGATCTGATGGTCGACTATACACTTAGTTTTTATCAACATTTTAAACCAATTGGGAAAGGAAAAGGGAAGTAACTCTAAACAGGTAAATGCTACTAAATTCTTAATCTCTCGATAACTGAAACTTGCAGCAGCCATCTATGTTTGAAAACATCCATGTAAAACACTGGTTTTCAAAATGCAGTAAGGTATCAACAGATTTTAACAACCTTGAGGAAGAGGGCTTTTAAAAACATTGTGAGAAAAGGAGAAAATGCTGGTAACCAGCATTTTATATTTTTTCCCACAATGTTTTCTACCCTTTCAAAGGCAAACCTAACAACTTGATCCACATTTAATTTGTTGTTTGCCAATGCTTTAACCTGGAAAATTCTAAAATTTTGTCACTTGGTAAAGAGTTTAAGTTTCCTTAAGTAGGAATACATGTAAGACTAAAATGTCTACTTTTGACCAAATATTTTTTTGCCTAGTTGAATGGGCTGGCTTTTGACCTACTTCTCGGTAGTAAAAAAGAATGAGTAGATGGTAATTTGCGATTTCCGACTGGTGAAGAATGTGCATATGTTTGTTCGGTGGGCCCCTGCTGGCATACTAGTATTTGCTCACATCACTATTAACAAGTGTTGCTACTGCTAATCAATACCCCAGGGCCTTGATTCATATCATAGCATAATAATGTAGTAGAGAACGAATCTTTTCTTTTTGGAAATTTAATATTTTCATAAGCATTACCTAATAACCCAATACTACTTTTCAACAAAATGAAAAACAGTAAGGAAAAAGAGGCAATTGCTTGTGAGGTTACTTTTCATTATTTTACTTCATATTGAACCACAAAAGAGTTTCAATATTCATATTCAAGTGTCTCTAATGGCGTCTGTTTTTTTTTTTTTTTTTTTTTTAAAGATATTTCTTGATGAAAATTCGCTGCAAAATAAAACATTCTCTGCAGACAGTAAGACATTTCTACCTGTATAAATGACATGGAAGTGCCAAAAGTATTGCCTGTAATGTAAATTAAGGACTAGATAGCATTGATAAATGACAGCATGGGAAAAGAAAAACATTCTGAGATAGGCAAAACTGATTGAACTCTTTACCAAACGACATAATTTTGGACTGGTCCAAATTGAATGCATTTGTTGACAACATATTAAATGTGGCTTAGATGATGATATTTTGCTGTGAAAGGTTTGAAAACATTGTGGGAAAAGGAGAAAGTGCCAGGTACCAGCCATTTTTTCCTTTTCCCACAATGTTTTCAATAGCTTTCTTTCTCAGGGTCGTTAAAACTCAGGATTGTGTGATGGAGGGTTAATGTGAAACTGGTTGCAATGAACAATATCAGCTGTCACAATTGTTAAAATGCACGAGAAAGACACAGTTTGATGATTTACTGTTGCTTTTCTGTGTTCGGTAAAACCTTGCATGTTTTTGTATTATTTGTAATCAAGTAATCAAGTTATATTATTTATTCTTTTTTTTTTTGTCTTTTCAGAAAAAAGGATGAGATGATGCTGCACTAATGTATGCTTTGTTTGTTGTTTATCAACTCAGTTTGGAGCTAAGCTGCCAGAATTTATTTGTGATTGATGCAAAATGTTCCTCAGTGACCCTATGACTACATCAAATATTTCTATACAGCTCTCTAAATTATGCTTCTGTGATTGTATATGGTATAAAGGGTGTGTGCAATATGTAGATGTTTTCATCTGACAGTTATTAACCCTGTACCACACAATCCGACTTTTAACTACCTGAAAGAGAATGCTTTTGAAAGCATTGTGGGAAAAGGAGAAAATGCTGGTAACCAGCATTTTCACCTTTTCCCACAATGTTTCCCACCCCATCAAAGACAAAATTAATCATTTTAGTGACATAAAATTTGTCATCTGCAAATGCTTTCAATTTCGGCCAGTCCAAAGTTTTTGTTGCCTGGTAAAGGGTTAATAACCCTTTACCACACAACAGAATTTTAGGCTGGTCAAAATTGAAAGCATTTGCAGATGACAGTATCATTGTGGCTCAAGTGATGCAATTTTTAGCTCCACTGGCCGAAGGCCAGCGAGCTATTGTCATGGCGTTGTGTCCGTCGTGCGTGCGTCCGTCCGTGCGTGCGTCCGTAAACTTTTTCTTTAAAAAACTTCTCCTCAGAAACTATTGACTGGATTTTTACCAAATTTCACAGGAATGTTCCTTTGGTGGTCTTCTTTCAAATTCCTTCAAATAATTGTGTTCCATGAAGAATTCTGGTTGCCGTGGCAACCAAAGTAAAAAACCTTTAAAAATCTTCTCCTCCCAAACCGCTATTTGGATAGCATTATTATTTTGCAGGAATGTTCCTTAGATACAGGTTTACAGAATTCCTTTAAAAAAAAATGATCTGTCAAAAAACATGGCTTTTATGGGAGACTCATTTTCCTTTTATGGTATAAAGTAAAATCTTTGAAAAATTTCTTCTCTAAAACTATTCATTGGATTTCATTGTTGTTTTGCAGGTAAGTTCCCATGGTGGTTGTCTGCCAAATTGTTTCTATGGTGGTTGTATACCAGATTCCTTTTAAAAAAATGATACACCTAAAAACACATTTTTTTATAGACAAGGCTTATATTTCAAAAAAATGTTCTTCTCCAAAACTATTTATTGTGTTAGTTTTATCGACTAACAAAGAAAAAGGAAGAAAATTGGATTGACTTGACCTAGTCAGGGCTGTCCTATTTAAGCCCACACATTTTCCTTGGTATTAAGATCACGATTTACTCCAATGATATGCTATTAGTTAGTACTAGTAATAAAATATCACTGGCCATAAATAAGATAAAAGCTTGAGCACCTTTCACAACTTGAGCTTTTCAATTTTGCCTTATTACTAAGCCTGAGTAACCATGCCAAGATAAAAAAGAAAAAGTACTTTAATAACAAAACCCCCATGTTGTAGGTACTTTATAGTCCTTTTGATACAGAACAAGAGAACCTCTGCACTTTTATTAGTTCTGGTAAAGGTTTGTTGACCTACTAATGAGTAAATGCAGAGTGGACAGAAGGGGTGTAAATCCTGGTGACCTGGTACACAGTGGGACAGGGCTTTACATTTGTGATAAGGCATTAATGTTACCCAGTCAAACTGATCCCGTAACTTCGGTACGCCAGAATTAATCTGTGCCCTGGAGCAGGATATTTGATTTATGTAAATGCATTTGCAGACCATTTTGTGTTGTTTGCCACAGAAGACATTCTAACTGTGACTGTGAAAAGTTGATTATTAGGGATTAGGTGTTCATTGTATGCCAGCATATTTCATTCTATCTGGTGTATTGATGTAAGTTGATCTATATTGCTATAACATTCATTCATTTGCCCTCCTAGCTGTTCTTTTAGATTACCCCTTTACCACACAATCACAACTTTTAACGACCCTGAGAAAGACATATTTTCTATATTTTGATGTTTCCCCACCCAAAATGGTTTGTGAAAGGACCTGTTGCAGACAACATATCTTCAAATTAGTAAGACATATATAAAAAAGGATAGAAATTATTGTGGGAAACTAAGAAAATGCTGGTTACCATTTTTTTCTTCTTTTCTCACAAGTTTTTTCCATACCTTTTTTCTTCAGTGAGCTAAAATGCAGGATTGAATGGTAATTGTTAAAAACTTCTTTTCGCCATTATAGAAATATCAGGCCTGTGGAGCGATACAGGCGCTCAAGCGCCTCTAGTTCTTTGATAGAGTAGAAAACATGGTGGGAAAAGGAGAAAATGCTGGTAACTCGCATTTTTTCCTTTTCCCACAATGTTTTTGAAAGGCTTCTTCCTCAGGGTCATCAAAAGTTGGCTTTGTGTGGTGAAGGGTTAAGGCTACCATTTAGTTCATGTAACCCTTAAGCTGCTAAGAGTGACTCACTGACCTTTTATGGACAGAATAGATCAAAATGAGACTGCACAAAACGTGCAGTCAGATCCTTGATCTACACTGGTCGATATGGTGTTTTCTTTCTGGTGAAATCAAGTAGGAAATCACATTATTTGGATTTTTACTATTGCATGGAAATTTTTGTTTCATTTATTTAGCAGTTTATGGGTTAAAGTGACGATTAAATCTTTACCACTTGACGAAATGATATATTTGTCCCAACTGATCCGCTGAGTTTTTTATTTGTGTGTCCTTGGGCAAGACACTTCAGAGCTATAGCCTAGTATGGGTAACACCCAGGAAATACATGAATATGTGAGCTGTTGCCGTGATATGACTGAAATAATGTTGAAAGCAGTGTAAAACACCATTCAGTCAATCAATCAACCATATTCAAAGCATTTGGCAGATGACAAATAAAAAGTGCCTCAAATGGTTAGATTAGCTGTTGAAAATGGAGAGAAAATATTGTGGGAAAAGGAAAAAAAATACTGATTACCAGTATTTTTTTCCTTCTCCAACACTGTTTTCAAAAGGCCTCTTTCTCAGGGTTGTTAAATCTCTAGATTGTGTGGTAAAGCGTTAATTCATTACAGGACAACAAAAAACCTTGACTAATCCATATTGAAAGTATTTGCAGGGGACAAAGAATATATGGCTCAAAAATTATCTTTGTCTTCAGAAGGGTTGAAAACATGTCAGAAAACATTGTGAGAAAACAAGAAAATACTAGTAACCAGCATTTGTAGCTTGGGTGTGGAGTTATTGTTACAGCCCTGGTGTCTTCGTCAGGATCATTGTCGTCATGCCAAAACTTTGACATTTTTTCAATATTTTTATTATTAATAAATATATTTACTTCAAACTCGGACAAGTTGTTAACTATCAAAATGGGAACAAAATGGGAATGCATACAGTGGCAGATAATCATCAAAGTATTTTTGACAAAGTTATGGGGCTTTTTGAAGTCAGAATTTTTTACTGAAAATCAAGCAACTGTACCCGAGTGTCAGCACCCACATGCAGTGCTCTTGTTTCCTTTTCCCACCAAGTTTTCAAAAGGTCATGAAAAGACTGAGATTGTCTGATAAATGGTTTAGGCATTACCAAAAAATCCCATGTTTTAACAACCCTGATAAATAATACTTTATCTGAAACAAAGTGGCAAAGGAGAGATAGCACACAATGAGCAGTTTCTCCATTTGCCATAGATTGTTTTAAAGTGTATTCATATGTCAAATTTGAATTTATCTAAAATACATGTACATGTATACATATTTACAAGAATGTTTATTCTTTGCTGCAAATTTGTTTCAAGGGGGCAATGGGTTGACCCTTTACCAAACAATCCCGGGTTTTAATGACCCTGTGGAAGAGGGCTTTTGAAAACATTGTTGGAAAAGGAGAAAATGCTGGTAAATGCTTGTAACCCCTTTTCCAACAATGTTTTCTATCCTTTCAAAGACAAAATTTTGTCAGTTTTGAGCCTGGTCTAATTTGTCGCCTACAGATGCTTTCAAATGTGGAAAAGTCTAAAATTTTGTTGTGTGCTAAAAGATTATAATCTACAGTTTGAGTCGCACATTGAAGCTATTGTAACGGGCTATTTGCATTAACTCTTATCCTGCTAAATAAAAGAAATGAAACTTTCAAGCCGATGGTAAAAATCCAAATTTTCCTATTCCAAATGTATTTTTGGAGGAAAGATATCACCTTATTGGACAGTGTAGATCCAAGATAAAACTGCACGTTCTGTGCAGTCTGAACTTGATCTACGCTGTCCGCAAAAGGTCAATGAGTCACACTAAGGGTTAAAAAGTGAGCTTATGATACAAATATGCAGCCATTTGTTAAACTTCTCTTATCATTCACGATATAAGTAGTTATGCTTTATTGATATGCCAATGCAAAAAAAAACATATCCAGTACATGGGCTTTTGTGATGATTGTATGACAGTTGATACATGGGATCAAGCTTATTCAGAGTTTTAACCCTCAAAGTGCTGAATTAATGATTTGGACCTTTTTAATAAGGAAAAATAGTCTGAATTATTGCTATTTCAATGTTGTTTCCATTAGGATATGTGACAAAGTAGCATACAGTGTAGATCTAAGATCAGTCTGCACATAATATGCAGTGTGATCTTGGTCTGCATTGTCAGCATAAAAATTTTAAGTTGGTTTCAAAGCTTTAAGGGTTGAAACAATCTGGGTTACCGGTACCGGTAACACTTTATCAAACAATAAAAGTTTAGACTTTCTTAAATTGATAACGTGAAGGTGTGTCTCAGATGATAGGATTTGTGTCTAAAAGGGTAGAAAACACTGTGGGAAATGGAGATGGAAAAGGAGAAGATAATGGTTTTAAACCAGCATTCTCTCCTGTTTTCACAATGTTTTTGAAAGTTTTCTGGTTCAGTTTTACTAGAATATAGGATTGTTTGTTAAAAAGATAAGAGTTTTTTTTTAAAAATCTAAAAACAGTTAATTCTAAAGGCATCTTTCTCAAAGTTCGTTAAAACACGGTATTGTGTGGTAAAGGGTTAAACATTTATCTCGCAAACAAATGTAGAATCTACTGTCAGATTTACTGAAGATTTACTAGGATTGAGCACAAAGCATGAAATCTACCAGTTCAACGTTTATTCAGTTTTCGTTGGGTCTTTGTATCAACTTTGGTGCAAGTTTACTGAAACGCCATTGCTCTGCGTAACTCTTTACCAAACGACAAAATTTTAGACTAGTCTAAATTTAAAGCATTTGCAGACGACAAAATAAATGTGACCCAAAAATTGAAATTTGTTTTGGGAAGGATGGAAAATATTGTGGGAAAAGGAGAAAATGCTGGTTACCAGCATTTTCTCCTTTTCCCACAATGTTTTCAAAAGGCTTCTTCCTCGGGGTCGTTAAAAGTCGGGATTGTGTAGTAAAGGGTTAAGTATCACGTACGTCAAGAAAATTTTCCCTTGGGACCAAATAGATGTCTTCGGCTTCATCTCGGAAATTGCGTGAATTCTTTGTCAATACATGGCGCACAGGTTAAACTCAAAGGTCATGATTCATACTTATACCAGAAAACGCAATCCGCACAACGCTTGGTCCTAATCATTGGTTGTAATCAGGAAATCCTTAACTATTAACTGGCTAAAGAAGTTAAATGAAACTTTCAAGCCTGTAGTGAAAACCCGTATGTTGATATTGCAAAGGACTTGTCTGGGGCGTATTGCTGTGAGTTCAAACTGAAAGCATGGTACAAAACTTAAACAGTTTTTACTACTGCGACATTTTCCGCCTATTTAAGATCAAATCTCCATAAGTAGGCACAACCCATACTGGCTCAGGGTTCTGACGCTATTACGCTTACAGGACGTTAGACTAGGGATCACTGGTTCGAAACCACAGGCTCGGCGAAAATCATTCCGGGGATTGATGATAGTCATCGCCAAGGGATGCATTCCAGTCTCACTACTGGTTATTGTTTCGACGACGGTTATGTGTGAAAGCAACCAGTGGCTTTGAAAGAATTTCGAGCCCAGTACTGGTAAAAGAGCCCAGAACTGGTAAGGAAAACATGCACTAGTCGCCGCGATGTAGCTGAAATTATGTTGAAAGGGCGTTAAACACCATGCAAACAAATAATACACACACATGTGTACACACACACACACAAAGAAAGCGCCCCTGCCTACCCCCACATGATCATATATCCTATCACTGCGCACTTAGTGCATTCTTATTTATGACCTTTTTGTTTTGACGGGTGCATTTTATCAACGGTCGTATATTATTTTGGTCGCACGATTATAGATCTTTCAGCTGCTTTTATCATGCCGCATTGCACATATCGTCGATTCTAAAGCGTAAGTAGATTACAGGTATAAAGGTCTCACCCTAATATGAATTGTACGATTTTCGCTTATCGTGACACATCTTTACCTAAAAAAACAAAAACATACGTAAGTTTTGTAAAACAATAATGGCTGGGCAAGACTTCACGGTAAAATTTTCACGACCGTGCATATTTACGATTCCTGATCAAACGCACGGGTCCATGGTTCAAGAATAAGGCTGATATGTGTAGCCCAAGAATAATTTGTTATATGACGATAATCCTGGCCACCAATCTACATGTAGGCCTACCTGTAGAACCTACACGGCGTATTCATATGTTAGGATCGCATATATGTAAAGTTTTATCAAGGCGTGGACACTTTAGAGTGTACTTTAACAATATCTAGCTACAATCGATAACAAAAGGTTAAATTACGATAGACCTGGATAGGGTTACTCAATATAACGAACTAAATTAATTATCATACCGATCTATGTAGGGCCTATAGATCTATGTACACATAATAACCTTTAAGTAGATCTACACGAATCCATCCGTCATAGAACATAATATCTAGATCTATGTAGCTTTGTGACTTATTTTTTAACACAGTATATCGAATTTCACCAAGAGAAAACAACAATGGAAAAATCTTCTCCAGAAATCGTCATAATCGGAGCAGGGATGGCAGGACTATCAGCCGCACATCGCCTTGTTACTTCCGGTCTGAGGAATATTACCATCTTGGAAGCAGCCGACAGGTTTGTTTATTTAACACACTTTGCCTCCTGCAGACGACCCTTTTTTCGTCTAGCAGCAGACGAAATTTCAAAACACACTTACAATAGGAGAAATTGCTCGTCGTTTAATCTGGGGAAAAGGTTAGCTCGAGGCCTGTAGAGAAAAGATAAACAATAGATTAGGCATGCCATGTGAAAACGGGGGCTAAGGCCTAATCCATATGCAAAAAAGTATCAATTTGTGTCAGTCTGCGCGGACATGGGTCGACACCTTTTTAGCTTACCTGAGCACAACGTGCTCAAGGGAAGCTTTTAGGATCACCCGGTGTTCGTCGTGCGTCTGTGCGTCGTTCGTCGTGCGTCGTCAACAATTCTTTAAACATCATCTCCTCCTAAACCACTGGGTCAGTTTGGACCAAACTTGGCAGGAATGTTCCTTGGGAGGTCCTCTTTAAAAACTGTTCACAAAATTCTATTCCATCAAAAACTCTGGTTGCCATGGCAACGAAATGGAATTTTCTAAGAAATTCTTTAAAAATCTTCTCTGAAACCGCTGGTCAGATTTTGAAATAATTTCACAGGAATGTTCCTTGCGTGACCCTTTTACAAATTGTTCGCGAAATTTTGATCTGTCAAAAAACATGGCTCTGGTGAATGGGGACTACTTGCACAATACAGATATGAAGAAATTCTTTAAAAATCTTCTCCTCTGAAACCGCTGGTCAGATTTTGAAATAATTTCACAGGAATGTTCCTTGCGTGACCCTTTTTAAAACCTGTTCGCGAAATTTTGATCTGTCAAAAAACATGGCTCTGGTGAATGGGGACTACTTGCACAATACAGATATGAAGAAATTCTTTAAAAATCTTCTCCTCTGAAACCGCTGGTCAGATTTTGAAATAATTTCACAGGAATGTTCCTTGCGTGACCCTTTTTAAAAATTGTTCGCGAAATTTTGATCCGTCAAAAAACATGGCTCTGGTTAATGGGGACTACTTGCACTATACAGGTATGAAGAAATTCTTAAAAATTCTTCTTCTCTGAAACCGCTGGTCAGATTTTAAAATAATTTCACAGAGATGTTCCTTGGGTGACCCTTTTCAAAAATTGTTCGTGAAATTTTGATCCGTCAAGAAACATGGCTCTGGTGAATGGAGGCTACGTGCACTATATATGGCCATGAAGAAATTCTTAAAAAATTCTTCTTCTCTGGAACCACTGGTCAGATTTTGAAATAATTTCACAGGAATATTTCTTGGGTGACCCTTTTCAAAACTTGTTCGCGAAATTTTGATTTGTCGAAAAACATGGCTCTGGTGACTGGGGGCTACTTGCACTATACGGATATGAAGAAATTCTTAAAAATTCTTCTCTGAAACGGCAGGTCAGATTTTGAAATAATTTCACAGAGATGTTCCTTGGGTGACTCTTTTCAAAATTTGTTCGCGAAATTTTGATCCGTCAAAAAACATGGCTTTGGTGAATGGGGACTACTTGCACTATACGGAAATGAAGAAATTCTTAAAAATTCTTCTTCTCTGAAACGGCTGGTCAGATTCTGAAATAATTTCACAGAGATGTTCCTTGGGTGACCCTTTTCAAAAATTGTTCGAGAAACTTTTATCCGTCAAGAAACATGGCTCTGATGGCTGGGGGCTACTTGCACTATACGGCCATGAAGAAATTCTTAAAAGTTCTTTTTCTCTGAAACCGCTGGTCAGATTTTGAAATCGTTTCACAGAAATGTTCCTTGGGTGACTCTTTTCAAAAAGTGTTCGCAAAATTGTGATCTGTCAAGAAACATGGCTCTGGTGGTGGGGGCTATTTGCACCATAGGGACATGAAGAGGAATTTCTTAATTCTTCTTTTCTGGAATGGCTGGTCAGATTTTGAAATAATTTCACAGAAATGTTCCTAGGGTGACCTTTTTAGCTCACCTGAGCACGAAGTGCTCATGGTGAGCTATTGTGATCGTGCTGTGTCCGTCGTGCGTCGTCCGTCGTCAACTTGTTACCTTGTGTATGCTCTAGAGGCCACATTTTCCATCTGATCCTCATGAAACTTGGTCAGAATGTTTGTCTTGATAAAATCTCGAACGAGTTCGAAATTGGGTCATGTGGGGTCAAAAACTAGGTCACTAGGTCAAATCTTCGAAAAACCCTGTGTACGCTCTAGAGGCCACATTTTCAGTCCAATCCTCATGAAACTTGGTCAGAATGTTTATCTTGATAAAATCTGGGACGAGTTTGAAATTGGGTCATGTGGGGTCAAAAACTAGGTCACTAGGTCAAATCTTCGAAAAACCTTGTGTACGCTCTAGAGGCCGCATTTTCAGTCAGATACTTGTGAAATTTTGGCAGAAAGTTTGTCTTGATAAAATCTTGATGAGTTCGAAATTGGGTCATGTGGGGTCAAAAACTAGGTCACTAGGTCAAATCTTCGAAAAACCTTGTGTACGCTCTAGAGGCCACATTTTCAGTCAGATACTTATGAAATTTGGTCAGAATGTTTGTCTTGATAAAATCTGGGACGAGTTCGAAATTGGATCATGTGGGGTCAAAAACTAGGTCACTAGGTCAAATCTTAGAAAAACCTTGTGTACGCTGTAGAGGCCACATTTTCAGTTCGATCCTCATGAAACTTTGTCAGAATGTTTGTCTTGATAAAATCTGGGACGAGTTTGAAATTGGGTCATGTGGGGTCAAAAACTAGGTCACTAGGTCAAATCTGAAAAACATTGTGTACGCTCTAGAGGCCACATTTTCAGTCAGATACTTGTGAAATTTGGTCAGAATGTTTGTCTTGATAAAATCTCGGACGAGTTCGAAATTAGGTCATGTGGGGTGTAAAACTAGGTCATTAGGCCAGATCTTCGAAAAACCTTGTGTAAGCTCTAGAGGCCGCATTTTCGGTCAGATACTTGTGAAATTTGGTCAGAATGTTTGTCTTGATAAAATCTGAGACGAGTTCGAAATTGGGTCATGTGGGGTCAAAAACTAGGTCACTAGGTCAAATCTTTGAAAACCCTTGTGTACGCTATAGAGTGCCATATTTTCAGTCAGATACTTGTGAAATTTGGTCAGAATGTTTGGCCTATTGACTCAGGTGAGCGATCCAGGGCCATCATGGCCCTCTTGTTCTATTTGTAATATTTCTGCATATCCAAGGACCATTATACCTCATGAATTAGTAGGACCATTATACCTCGTGAATTTTATGGATCCATAATTATGTTGTAAGTTGCTTGGTATAATGCATCACGGACATGCATTAAACACCCTTTTGCCGGAGCGCAGCTAAGATTTATTATGTTTTAGATACAGACTACGTGTACGGCTGGTTACTATAAATCATCCGCAGAGGTCTGTTGCAAGACGCAAAATGTCAACAGTTAGTTTGCATTTCATAATTATTGAAGCGAAGTCCTGGCAAGTTGTTGCAGTGGGCAAAAATCGAAAAATGTCTATGAAAGAACTCTTTTATCCAAAATTCCATATCACTGAAATTCTGTGCGAGAGAAAAAGAATCAAGAGGACCGCTAAGGGTCCTTGATTGCTTACAGGAGATCAACAGCACCGAAGTACAATGTGCCTGTATTCAAGCTCATTTGAATATCATCAAGACGAACCTTTTTACAAAGATGCAAACATGTGCTTTAAACAAATCATAAGGTCTGTCGTAGTTTTGACCAAGTGACCATAGGCCCTTGGCTTTTGACTATATCCGGCCTATAGCATAACATGTATAAGACAAGGTGTTCAACTGCATTACCTTACCTATATATATCTCAAGCAGCGTGACGCCGGAATTTCAAAGCCGATATTGAAACCCCATTGACCAAATCAGATTTGTTCAGAATATCCATTGCAGTATTAAAATTTCCATCTCATGGTGTGTAGAGAAAAAAATTGTCGGCTGCCAAAATCTCGTCTCTTATTACTCACTGAATATTTATCCATTTGTTCCGTTCTGTATACCATATCGAAGATAAATTACCGCAGAACACGTTAAAGATAACGCCCTTTTCTATACCAGTGTAGAAATATATGAATTATACTGATAAACGTCTCTGGGTGGTGTTCGGCAGGTAATACATTTGGACACCCTTTTTTATATGGCGTGCAACACACGAAAAGGGGCCTTCGGACATATGCGTAAAAGTGTGTCGTCCCAGATCAGCATGTGCAGTCTGTGACTAATCCGAGACTGACACTTTCCGTTTTTGTGCGATGTTCTTTTTACGAAAGTCTACTGTATGAAAAAAATCTTATGTATTCGTAAAGTGTCGTCTCTGATTAGCCTTCGCGGACTGCGCAGGCTAATCCGAGACGGCACTTTACGCAAATGTCCGAAGGTCCCATTTCACATGTTGAGGGCCATATATGAGCCCCTGCAATTGCAAAAGGGGTCTTAATGCATCTCTGTGATTCACCTTAACCTAGTCATCACATTATTATGGATCAATAAAATCCATTGTGTTTAACAAGTAACTGAATCAGTCGGTAGAATGGTCCTTAGACATGCAGAAATTTGACCAATAGCATAAAGTTTCGACCAATGTCAGCCTGCGCGGACCGCACATGCTGACATGGGTTGATGGTTTTTTTTTTGTTTTTGTTTTTATTTTTATTTTATTTATTTTTTTTTTTATTTTTATTATTATTATTATTATTATTTTTTTTTTTGGATGCATTAAGCCTCCTTTTTACAGAGCATGGCTCATGTATACTGGATTATAAAGGGTGAAGTTTGTCATAAACAATTTGTGATCTCTAAAGTTATAACATGGTAAATGTTGACAGCAAATTACTGTCATCTGGGGTAGACCTGCCTCAAAACTCATTGTCGGGGATAAGTCGTCTGTATATGATTCCAAGCAAAGATCAATCAATAAAAAAATGTGCGTCACCATTCTGATTTAAATACTGACAAGCATTTTTACTGCGGCTTATAGAGAAGCTAACAAAACAAATACAAATTTTATATTTTGACGACAAGTGTAGTGTATCTGTTTTCAGAGCAATCGATTTGTATTTTTGTCTTCACAGAGTCGGCGGAAGAATACACACGATAGAGTTTGGGGACGGAAAGATGCCTGTAGAACTGGGAGCCAGTTGGATTCACGGAGATGGAAATAAAAACTCTACGTTCATGCTTGCCGATTCCATGGACGCGCTTAGACCCTACAGAATATGGAACAGGTTTCATTTTTCAAACGTTTATAGATTAATAGAATATGATAACAAAATATCATTCTGATGGTATTTAGATTATTAAACCTTCCCCGAACGACAAGCAATTGCGGACGACAGATTCTAAATTCGTAGATCTAATATTTTGAAAAGAAGTTCTGTGACAGGGTTGAAATCATTGCGACAAAAAGAAAAAAAAATGCTGGTCATTGTCGTCAAAGGCTTTCACCTCAGGGTCGTTAAAACACGGAACTGTATGGTAAAGGGTTAACAGTTGATGATGATGACGACGACGATGATGATAATATCTTGACCTCGCTGTCATTATCCATGCCCGTGACAAGTTTTGCGACTGTCGTCTTCCGCGTGGTCCTCCATGGCCCAGCGGTGAAGATGTTGGATTTGCAATCATGATATCGGAGTTTTCAGTGAATGAAAATGTCATGTCATTCATTCAAGACACATGATATCAGTTAGAGAGTACATATGGGAAACAGTAACTGTATCCGTGTATATAGGACAGTAAAGTAGAGTGGCGCTCTTGGAAAAGGGATTAAATGCATCCTCGAAATGCATTGTTTGAAAAAAAAAAATCCCGCATGCTATGGATCCATTTTGGCTGACCACTAGCTAAATCATGATATAAAAATTGTCCCGTGGCATGCATAAAATTTACCAATAGCGAAAGGTTTCGATCCATGTCAGTCTGCGCAGTTCGTGCAGGCTGACAGGGGTCGATACTATTTACAGATGTATTAAACTACCTTTTTTTCAGAGCATGAATCACATTTAAACATATTTGAGCCACACTCTGTAAATAGGGGCTTAATGCATTTGCGAAAACTATCGCTCCAGGCTGACCTGGGCCGAAAATTTTTGCTATTAGTCAGTTTTCTGTATGTCCGAGGACCACTCTACCTCATTAAATCGGTTGTTAACAGAAGTGTCTACTATGGATCCATGATTAAGTGATGGCTTGTTTGGTACAATGCATCACGGAGATGCATTCACCCCCCTTTTGCCAGAGCATGGCTCAAGTTAGCTGGTATTTGAATTCAGAGTTATCGGTGAATACGGCCCTGAATGTGAAATTCTTTTCTTTAAGAATGTCTGGAAGATTTTTTAGAGAAGACGGCACAGAGATAGACAGAGAAACCGTTTCTGCTGGTTGGAATCGATTCCAGGAGCTCGCGGATAAAGCACAAAGCATTGTGGCCAATGGGTTGAAAGACACAGACAGAGGCGAAAACAACTATGGCACTATAATTAAAAACCTGCTTTCGAAACAATTAGAAGAAAGCAAAACCGCTGGAAACAGGATCGAGGACTTATCAAGACTGTTCAATGCTTTTCGAAATTATCTGGCTTTTCATGAAGGTGATCAACTGGAAAGAGTTTGTTTTGAATTTTCAGAGTCTACCTGTATTCTACCAGGCGGCGATATTCAAGTACCTGTGGGGTATGGTGCATTACTGAAACTTTTACTAAGGTTCTTGCCTGTCGGCTGCTTACAACTTAATTCAGAGGCTGTAAATTTGAAATGGCTTAACGATTCTGATAAGGTCATTGTTCTAACCGGAAACGGAAGTACTTTAATAGCTGATCACGTGATTGTCACATGTTCCCTTGGAGTCTTGAAAGACAGCCACGCTCTATTTACACCGGCTCTTCCATTTGAAAAACAAAAAGTAATTGAATCGATTGGTTTTGGTTGTGTGAATAAGATACTCTTAGAGTATGACACGCCTGTCCTTAGTTCAAACACTAACAACATCGTTTTCTCTTGGAATGATATCTCTATAACAAACATGGAAACAGACTGGGTCAAAGCCATCTTCGGTTTCGATAAAATTTACACAAAAGAGAAGGTATTACTCGGTTGGATAAGTGGCGATGCTGCCAGCTACATGGAAACATTGCAGGATGAGAAAATAGCAAAGACCTGCACGCGGCTTCTACGGCAATTTTTAGGGGATCCAGGTTTTCCAGACCCAAAACGTATTGTCATATCCAGATGGAGATCCAACCCGTATGTCCGTGGCTCCTACAGTTATCAAACACCAAACCTCATCCCGGATGAGCAGAACATACTAAGTAGACCGCTTATCACGCCCTCTGGTAAACCAGTGGTATTATTTGCAGGGGAGGCAACTGACCAACAGAACTACTCTTGCACTCATGGTGCCCGCGATTCCGGTCTCCGTGAAGCAGACGTGTTGATAAAGCTGTACAGTGAAAACGCAGGTTTTTCCAAATTATAGACCTATTCACACTGCCAATGACGACTTCAGTATCTTTTGTGGACGGCGTAGGTCAAAATCTACAGCACATAACGTGTAGTTTGATTCTGGAACTACATCGTCCGCTACCTGATACTCAACTATGACCAAAGCTGTGTCTTATGCAAGCCTTGAAAATATTAGACTTTCTCGAGTTGGATGATTGACAGATATCATGTGCACAAAAAAAGATTTTTTTCTTTCTTTCGTTTGTATGTTTAAATGGTGTTTAACACCGTTTTCGACATTGTTGCAGTTATATCAGGGCTGCCGGTGCACATAATTATCCGTGCTTTCCTTGAGTTTTCTTTTACCAGTGCTTCGCACAATATTCTGTTCAGGACATTGTTTGCTCTTCCACATAACCATTGCCGAAACCATGTTCAGAGATGAAAGAGGAATGAATCTTGTTGCAATGACAATCAAAAATCCTCGGAAATAAATTAGCCCAGTTTGGGATTTGAGCCAGCGACTCCCCTGGCCTGGCCTGGCCTCAAGTCCTGTTCGTTACTGACTGCGCTACTGGCCTCGACTCTATCATTTGAATGTGCATTTTTTGTCGCCATCAACTTTGTTGTATCGTATTACACTAATCTTTATTGTTTATATATGTGTCAAGCTCTGTCAAAAGACGGTTTAATGTATCTGCAAAATGTATCGGCTCATGTCGGCCTGCGCCACTGGCACTTGTTTCTTTTTGCAACCGCCACCGCCCTCTATTAGAGGGCGGTGGTTGTTGCAAAAAGAAATCTGAATTATATGGCCGGGCTCTGGTAAAATGGGGTTTGATGCATTCCCGTGATGCACTTTACCAGGAAAGTCATTATATAATTATGGATTTTGTCTAACGACCGACTAAATCATGAGGTAGACTGGTCCTTTGACACGCAGAAAATTTACAAATAGCAAAACGTTTCTACCCATGTCAGCCTGCGCGGACTGCGCAAGCTGACAGGGGTCCATAGTTGTTGCAGATGCATTAAAGTCCCTCTTCACAGAGTGTGATTCAATTACCGAAGCCTGTCAAAGATCGCAGTGCTAGTGTATTGTGCACATTTCTGGTTAAAAAGGCAAGGAAAACGCATGGACAAGGGTTTTAGCGGCCGTACATAAAAACAAAAATGAGCCATGCTCTGGCAAAAGGGGATTTAATGCGTGTCCGGGATGCATTATACCAAACGAGTCATCACATAATTGTGGATCCATAAAATTCATTTCGTCTCACAAATGACTAATTCATGTGGTAGAATCGGGTCCTTTTACAAGCAGAAAATTTACAAATATCAAAAGGTTTCGACCCATGTCAGCTTGCACGGACTGCGCAGGTTGACATGGCTCGATACTTTTTTTTTTTGCAAATGCAGTAAATCTCCTTTTCACAGAGCATGGCTCAAATGAAATTATGTCGAGAACGGCGTTTAAGGTCAGACTGAGATAAGATCTGAAAATAAAGGTTGAAATATTTTGATGAAATGAGTATCGATCTAGTTAGAACAAAATAAATGAGCTATACTCTGTGGAAAGGGGGCTTAATGCATTTGCGAAAAGTATCGACCCATGTGCGCGCAGGCTGACATGGGCCGAAACTTTTCGCTATCTTTAAATTTTCTACATGTCAAAGGATAATTCTACCTCATGATTCAGTCGGCTGTTTGTCAACATGGATTTTATGGATCCATTATTGGGTGATGTCTTGCTTGGTATAATGCATTACGGAGATGCATTAAGCCCCTTTTGCCACAGCACGTCTCAAATAAAATAGACACTTTCATTCGTAGAAAGAGCTCACTTCCACTGTATCGGATTTTAGGATATTCTAAAAATTCGTCGTTTGTTATGGAGTTAATTGTCAATAATGTTACAGCAATTATATATTTCAGTGCACTCAAAATGAGTCGGACTACGACAAGGTTAATTCTATAAGTAGTTTCTATTTTTAGCACTCGTCTGTTCTTAAGGCTGACGGCACTTACTTCATAATACTAGCATTTTCTTTTAAGAAAAACGACTTAACCTTTACCTCATAAATAAGTGAAATGAAACATTCAAGCCGATAGTAAATACTAAAATTTTGCTATTTCTATGGTACTTTTTGGGAAAAATATCTCCTTGTCGGACAGTGTAGATCCAAGATCAGACTGCACGTTCTGTGCAGCCTGATCTTGTTCTACACTGTCCGCTAAAGGTCCTTGAGTCGCGCCTAGCAGCCTAAAGGTTAAATGAGTTCAATATTGCAATGTCAGCCAGAATATGTTATGGCAAAGTGGAGAGTGTGCTGTGCAGTCTGATCTTGATCTACACTATCAACATAAACAATGTGTAAACGCTCTAAGACTTAAGTCCTTGTCGCACAATCCCATGTTTTAACGACCGCGGGGAAGAAGTCTTTGGGTCACATTATCGGAAAAAGGAGAAAATGCTCGATGGTAACCAACATTTTCTCCTTTTCCCACAGCGTTTTCTATACTATCAAAAACAAATTCCATTGTTTGAGCCACATTTAGATTGTCGTCTGCAAATGCTTTCACTTATGACAAGTCTAAGATTTTGTCGTCTGATAAAAGAGTTAACCGGAAATTGAACAAAAGTGGGTCAACTTGACCTTGTCTCGTGGCATCTTGTCGTCTGTTTGAACCCTTTACCAAACGATCCGCATGCTTTCACAACCTTGAGGAATTAAGCTCTTGAAAATGTTGTGAGAAAAGGAGAAAATGCTGGTAACCAGCATTTTCTCCTTTTCTCAAGATATTTTCAATGTATCTCTTCAAATACGTTTTCGATCTTTTAGCTACGTTTAATTTGTCGTATACAAATGCTTTCAATGTGCAAGTGTAATTTTCTGCGTTTTGTTAAAAGTTTAACTGTCGATAAAAACTTATACGAAATGTTTCGATGAAAACAATAACAAGAAACTTATTCCTTTCCTTCGTAAGGTTTATCCGCGTTTCTTTTAGAAATTAGTTTTTTTTTTTTTTTTTAAGAAATTTAATTTACGAAATTAAGAATCTTTTTGAAACTCAGAGATTTGATATTTTGGAAACGTAATCAGGGGCTTGGCGAGTCTTCTGTTCAAGTGTAGGTTTTTTGGGGGGTGGGGGGTGATTGATTGTTTTACGCAGCTTTCAACATTTTTTCAGTCATATCACGGCGACAGCTAACATATTCATGTATTTCCTGGGTTTTACCAGTACTAGGCTAGGGCTCGGAGGTGTCTTGCTCAAGGACACACCCACGAAAAACCCAGCGGATCAGGTGGGGCTTGAACCCGAGGCCTTCAGGTTACGAATCTCACATTTTACCGCTGATTTACGCAGGACCCCGGGGCATGGGGGGGGGGGGGGGAGGTCGGGGTGCGGATGGATGAAAGGCAAAGGGTCCGTATTCACCAACTATCTTTAGTTTCATTCTTTGTTTTAGTCTGGATTTAGAAAGTAACACAACTTGGTTTAGCCATTCAGAAGTTCTTTTTCTTTCATATTTAGCAAATTCGTGAAACTAAGCCTAAGAATGCTTGACATAATACCGGCAACCCCCCTTTTTCAAACCACTACATCGAGAAAACCCATCATCGGAAAATAAAAATTATGCTTCAAAAAAAATTGTGATTTTTTTTTTAACGGAATCATTCCGTATGCATTAAAAAAAATATTGGCCGACGGAATGATTCTGGAAATTACATTTATTTCTTATCTTTTCACACATAAAACAATGCTATATTATATATGCATAGAACTGTACAGTGGCGTGGGTTTGCCAGCATAATGCCGAATGTTCTGAAGTGTGGTTGGTGAATACGGGTCCTCAGGTCACTTGTTAATTCTTGTCGAGCCCTACATGGTCTAAGGTACCCTCATAACCGTCTCTGGTAGCGCTACCGAGAAGGCAAAACACCTATACTCGTACTTGCTCTTCTCAACCGCACACCCCTTTCATGTAGCCTTGCAAGGATGGTATGCATGCGTGGATACGCTGACCCAACATGCGTTCTTAACAATTAAACTGCTAAATAAATGACAGGAAGTTTCCACTCAATAGTAGAACACTAAATATTGTGATTTAAAGTTGATTTCACTGGAAAGAAAATGCCGTATCGGGCAGTGTAGATCAAAGATCAGACTGCACGTTTTGTGCCGTCTCATCTTAATCTACACTATGGTACACGCTAAGGGCATCGCCAATATCACGGTAATAAATCCCATGCTTCATCATACCCAACTGCCTGCCACACTTCTGCTAGGACTAATCAATGAACCATGCTCTGGTAAAAGGGGACTTAATGGATCTTCGTAATGCAGTGCACCGAGCAAGATATCACGTAATTAGCGAATCCATAATATCCACTTGGTCTAACACCCGACGGCATCATGAAGTATACTGGTTCTTTGACATGCAAAATATTGACCAATAGCAAAAACTTTTGGTTCAGGTCAGCCTGCGAGGACTGTGCAGGCTGACCCGAATCGATACTTCAAGTTTGCAGATGCATTAAGCCCCTTTTTCACAGAATTTGGTTCAAGTTGTATTCTTACATTCTGCGCTCTGGCAAAAGGATGTTTAATGCATTTTTGTAATGTATTATATCAAGCATGTCGTCGCATGATATGAATGTATTTTGTCTGAAAACTGACTTGGTCTTAAGATAGGGTGGTCCTTTGACAAGTAGAAATTTAAACAACAACAAGACTTACGTGACGTCATTCCGTCGCCGATCCTAAAACTAACGTAGACGTATTCCACATTGTAAGGTTAACTCGAGACTATCTAAAATCTGTATTTTTACAAGAATATTAATGTTTATTTCGTGCTTTTCGGTAGTTTATCGAAAAATAATGGTTGATTATATTTGATATTTCATGCTTACGACCAGTGAAAAATACCGATTTCATAATTTCTGACTCTTCAATTGAAGGCGGAAACAGTAGTTCCCGCGAACTAGTTACCTAGCTAAACAGCGCCTGCCATTCAAGCAGAGGGAAATATGACGTAATTTACGTGCATGTACCCTATTTTTTTCACGCTTTACGTGATATTGTAATGCGTTGTTATGTGAGGGGGTACGCCACGGGGAATTACCGAAAACAACTGTACTGGATTTCAATGAAAGCTCCGGACAAAAACAGGTTAGAAATATGAAATAAATAGAATATTTGTTATCTTCGGTAAAAGATCGAAATCATTTATTTCATCTCGTAAACATCATCGGTGATAATTCCACGAGTGGCTGTGCCACTCGTGAAAACATTTCTGATGATGTTCACTCGACGACATAAATTTCGATCTTTCACCGAAAAAAAATGTCTATTTACATGCTATGGAAATTTCACAATCTTACACACACACAAAAAAGAGTCTGTTATTAGATCTTTAAAACTCCGCAGACTTTTTGATCGCCCCTCGTACGTAGCCTGAATTCACGTTGGATAATTTTTTCCCATTATATTCTGACATTGTACTTCGTCAACAGTCTTCGAAAAAAAAAAAAGAAATGGCGAGGATTTTACTGTTTTTATCTTGGACACTTACATTGTATGATGGTAGGTGGGCGTTAGAACTTTCTACTGTTGCATTTGCAGAAAGTATCGATGTAGATCAGACAGCACAAGACGTGCAGTAAGATCTTTGACCCCAAGGTCCTATAGTTTATGCGATACAACCACCAAGAGAAAATAAGAAAAATAATTAAATTTCATACCTCATAATGGTTAACAAATTTATTATTTATCTACATACATCTTTCTTTCTTTTCTCCACTCTGTCTGTCTGTCTGCCTGCCTGCCTGCCTGTCTGTCTGTCTGTCTGTCTGTCTGTCCGTCCGTCCGTCCGTCCGTCCGTCTGTCTGTCTGTCTGTCTCTTTCTCCCTCTCTTTTATCTCTCTTTAAATAAACTGCAACATAGTTCATTAATACAAAAGAAGCGTCACGTCGCAGTATTTCTTGACAAAACGTGCTTTCTTCTATCACCTTGCCTGGAGGGCAATAACTTATTCGTCCCGTTTGTCACTTGTGAATTATTTGTGAATTATCTCTTTTTCAGCGTAATCTATTAGCTTTTGATCTGTATAAAAAATGCCAAGTCTAACAGTTGGCCTTTTTAAAATCTGACAGTAATTACATTTTTAATGTGCAGACATTCGTATACTTTCAATGTTAACCCTTATCCTGCGAAATAAGTTGAATAAAAGACAGTAGAATATACAGATCATTATTAAATAATAGGGTCATATTTCTACAACAAACACAACTTACAGGCCTAACTACGTCAAAAGCAGGTGTTCGCGGTTGTGAGGTAGAGCGTTGGCCTCGTCACCATGAGGTCCTGAGTTCGATACCCCGGAGCGGGTGTCAACTCCGGGAATGTCCATTGGCCCACACATTCGGCGAGAGTACTGGTTTAGTTCCCAGGAAGCAGAATCGAGAGATATTAGCATAAGTTATAAGAACTTGGTTTCTCAATCGATGTAAAATACATATTTTTAAACTAATCATTTTAAAAGGTATTGGTCGATACTATTAACATAGATAACCATGTCAGATATTGTGAATCACTCTGTACACTCTATGAAACCCTGACAGCATACAACTTTTTGTCCACAGAAGTTAGTCAAAAGGCATTATTTGCCACGTAAACTTTAAACATAAAAATGTAGACATTGAGAATTTAGAATTTTGATAAAAATCTCTGACTAGCACTTGATCTCGAATAATCGCGTGTTTAACGACCCAGGGGAAGAAGGTTTATTGAAAACAATGAGGGAAATGGAGAAACGACGCCTGTAGCTAGCGTTTTCTCCTTATACCACAACGTTTTCTACCTTTTCCAAGACAAATCCCACCATGTTAGCCACATATAAAATGTAGCATGCATTTGATTTGGATTTAAATCCTAAATTTTATTAGGATTTTTAAAACCAACTTTCAATGGCACAGACTCTCTTTCAAACAGCTTGGTTCTACACTAATTTCTTTGTGTTTTTCAGTTGCTTTCGCAAAAGGTCCAAGTTGTCTGTACAAGCAGGACGAGTCGCAAGCAGAACACATGTGCTTTAAGGTGACATGTAGGAAAAAAGACTATGTGATTGCGGACATCCAGCTGGTCTCGGGTAGAAGAAAAAATGATAAAGCAGCCATTTCAAAGGATAACTCACTTTGCATGGGCGAGACAGCGGGCTTCATAGACCAGTCAATGAATTGTTTCTGGAAGTCGGAGTGCAGCATACAGTATCCACGGGGACCAATAATTACAAGCCGGAAGGGAGAATTGGACTCATTCATCAAAGTACAAGAGCATGAGATGCCAAACGATACAGACTGTATTAAAATTAACGAGAGCCTAGACTTTGCTTGTATCATCACGGCGAAGTGTGTTAAGGAAAAACGTAAGCATTGAACTGCCATAATAAATGTTTACTCTTTACCAAACAAGGTCGTGTTGTAAGGACCCTGGTGGTTCCAAACATTTTAAGAAAAAGAGAAAACGCTGGTTCTCCTTTTCTTGCTACGTTGAACCACCACTTCACAGAGCATTACTCATTAATACATTTATAAACTATAAATGGTTGAAAATACATTACACCAAAATTTAGAAAGATTTTTATCTCGCAGGCGTGACCGAGCAAGCGGGCGATACAGATCAAAGATCAGACTGCACAGAATGTGAAGACTGATCTTGATCTATTCCGTCGGTAAAAGCCCCTGCTTTCGCCCCCCGGCGCAGAAAGGTTAAATCGCCATTGGGATATTGCATTTTTTTTAACGATTTACAAGACTGCAGAATTTTTGTCTTGTCAATATTGAAGGCATAAGTTGCAGAAGACACGTTCGCACAGTGTAGCTCAAATAACGGCAGCATTTTCCCAACTATCTTCAAAAGCCTTCTCTTTCAGGGTCGTTAGAACATTGGACTGTTTGTTACAGGGTAAAAGGCGGGATCCTAACTAAATGCTGGACACAATTATTGCTTTTTACAGGCTGGACGCAAATCCATCAATCCATTCATCCATACATTATGTTAAGCAGCTCACAAAACCACAGGCCACTGAAGCTCAATAGTCGATGACCGAATACTTGTAGCATTTGTGCTACGCCCGTAGTATCACGGAACACTCAAATTTTCATTAACATGGTTACTATAGATAGCACATTGGCGACTGCCTCTATATTGTACGATATAGTACGATATAGAGGCAGTTGGTAATGTGCTATTTATAGTAACGATGTCTGACGATGCAAAATTTCGTTATCCCCGGATAGACCAATGGAGTTTCAGTGGCCTCTGACAAAAATAACAAAACTAACTAGATTTAATAAATGCTCATTTCTGGATTTATATACATGTACTTCGCTGAGATGCAGTATAACAAGGAAATGCTTGCATAACATGTATCTATTTCTGTCTAAAAGAGGCTGATTCCTTTGAAATGCACAAAATTTACCCATTGCAAAAAGTTTCGACTCATGTCAGCCTGCGCGGGCTGCGCAGGCTGACATGGGTCGATACTTATTGCAGATGCTTTACACCACCTTTTCACTCCTATATGTAATTTTCTTTTTCAGATATAATTGACATGGCGAAGAGCAAAACTGTAATCAGACAAAAAATGGGAATTATTCGAAGCCATCGCCTATACCCTTGGTATTATGAGAACAAAAAAATGGAAGAGATATCAGGGTTTAACCTTACTAAGAACATACCTCAGTCCAAAAAAATTCAAGTCAGATTTCATGACCTTGACATTTACGAGGGCGATGTTATCACCATGGCCACACAGAAAAGAACGGTTAAATTCAACGGCACTATGAATGATGACACGGTGAAAGCGGTTACCTTTGAACATTCTGATTCCTACGTTAACATCAATTACAACCAGTCTATTGAAGCATACGATCCATTTAGGGGCTTTATCATTTGCTTTAAAGAAGAATGGGGTAGGTACTTTAATTGAATATCTTTTTTAGCACCTTGTAGCTCAGTCGTGCAGGCCATAAAACTACGGGGTCGCTGGTTCGATTCTCACCTCGGCCAAATTCTTTCCAGAATTGATGATAACTATTGCGACAGGATTCGTTATCTCTTATGCCTAGTTTATGTTTGGGTTGCGGTAAGCTTATGGAGCCCGCAGTATTCCTCCGTCCGAGCTTCCTCCTCACGGCGGCCGTACGATTATTGTACGGATTCATGGGCGCCGTAGCCTATACTAACTCAGTACAATGACAAATCTATTAATCGCAAGCCCGTAGAGACGTCGGGTTTTTTTTACTTTTTTTTTGGGGGGGGGGGGAGAATTTGATATTTTGAAAGGGAAAAATCATAAAGAAGCAACTGCGGTGGAGAGAAAATAAAAATTCTCCGCTGAGCATCGCACCCACGACCCCCAGAAGCACAATTCAGCACCCATGAAGCCTTAAGCTGCTAAGCGCGACTCACTTAACTTTTGCAGACCGTGTAGATCAAGATCAGACTGCACAAAACTTGAAGTTTGATCTTTGATGTACACTGTCCGATACGGTGTTTTCTTTCCGGCGAAATCGCAATATTTGTTTTTATTCTATTATGTGGAACTTTTTGTTTAATTTATTTAGCAGTATAAGGGTTACCTAAGCTGAGTGGCCGAATGTTTTTCTTCTGTGTTAAAAAATTAATGTTTTTATCTTTTGTGACGCAATTTGACGGCTACCTCCCTATCAGACGGGATAGTAAACCACTGGAAAAAACAATACCCCAAAACTTCATAACTAAGTGCGTTATCTACGAGGGACACTTTTTAAGTTCGTAGAGTAAGCCTATAACTTTTTAACGCAATTATGAAATTGCACATTTTTTTACACAGAACTTGCGTAATCATTCCTCTCTCGAACGGTGCCACGGTATGTGGTGTACGAGGTCCACGTGCGCGCTGCGCTGGGTATTTTCAACACGTGGTTTTATACACTATAGTAAAATATAGCGTTCAATATGGATGTAAAAATCTGTGAACAGAGGGCATATTGTAAGATTCGAGCACAGCTCGGGTTTCCGCCAACAGAAATTCATGCTGATTTGCAAAAAGTTTATGGGAATGGTGCTTTAAAATATGCTACAGTTTGCAAGTGGGTACGTCGTTTTAATGATGGTCGGGAGTCAATTGAAAATGACCCTCGGGTGGGTAGGCCGGTTTCCGTTTTGACGGAAAAGAACGTTGCTACTGTGAAAACGTTAATTGAGGAAGACGCACGTTATACCGTGCAAGAGATAGAAGAATTAAGTGGCATTCATTCGTCAAGTGTTTTAAAGATCTTACGTGAACGACTTGGGCTACGTAAGATCTGTGCGCGTTGGGTGCCCCATTTGCTCACTGACGAGCAGAAACAAAGTCGGGTTAGACTTGCATCGCAAGTTATAGAAAATATGATAAATGTGACCCACGTCGTTTGGAAAAGATAGTTACAGGTGATGAAACCTGGATCTATCATTTTCAACCTGATTTTAAGGCTAAAAATAAGGTTTGGGTTTCATCTGAGGGCGACAGACCTGTCATTGCGGGCCGTTACAAAACATCAAATCGCATGTTGTGTGCGATATTCTTTGATTCGAAAGGTCCAGTCCTTCACATTCCAGTCCCGAAAGGTAGTTCTGTCACTGGAAAGTTTTACAGAGAAAGTGTTCTTACTCAACTTGTTAATTTCTATTAGAAACGCAGACCGCGCACCGGTGTCTGCAGCATCAAATTACTCCATGATAACGCACCAGCCCATAAATCCGCTACGGTACAGGAATATCAGAAAGAATCTGGGCTCGATGTCTTAGATCATCCCCCATACAGCCCTGACCTGTCCCCCTGTGACTTTTGGTTGTTCCCAAGACTAAAGGAAATGCTGGCAGGGCACCGTTTTGAATCCCGTTGTGGTTTAGGCAGTGCGGTCTACCAGTGTCTGCAACATATACCTAAAGAGGACTACCGGGCGGCGTTCCGGACATGGGTAGATCGCATACCGTAACACCATTCGAGACAGGAATGATTACGCAAGCTCTGTGTAAAAAAATGTGCAACTTCATAATCGCGTTAAAAAGTTATAGGCTTACTCTACGAACTTAAAAAGTGTCCCTCGTACATGTATTTCTGTCTTTATTTTAGCTATAACCCTTATCCTGCTAGATAAGTGAAACGAATCTTTCAAACCGATAGTAAAAACCAAGATTTGACTTAAATCTTCAAAAAAAAAAAAAAATATTCGTGGGGGAGGGGAGAAGATATCTCCTTATAGGGCGGTGTAGATCCAAGATCAGTGCAAGTTCTGTGCAGTCTGATATTGATCTGTATTGTCCCCAAAAGGTCCTTGAGTTGCACTTAGCAGCCTAATGGTTAAAGCCATCTTTGCACACAATTGAAAAATCTGTGTTAAGATTTTCTAAAAAAATTTTTTAAACAGGGTCTTGTTGGATGCCACTTAAACCCTTATCCTGCGAAATAACTTAAATGAAACTTTTATGTCGATAGTAAAAACCTAAAAGTTGTAATTTGAAAGTTATTTTTTCGGGGAGAGATATCTCCTTATCGGACAGCGTAGATCCAAGATCAGACTGCACGTTCTGTGCAGTCTGATCTTGATCTACATAGTCCGCAAAGGTCAATGAGTCGCGCTTAGAAGCCTAAGGGTTAAACCATAGATTATAGCTGAAAAGAGTGTTAACCTCTAAGCACGACGTAGGAATTTTAGCGGATAGTATAGATAGTTCAGGATACACTGAACGTGCAGTCTGATCATTGATCTACACTATTTGATAAGAGATCTTTTTTTTTGCATAATTTTGGATTTTACAGACATTTGGAAATTTAGATTTGACTCATTTAACCGTTTAGGCTATTAAAGAATTTGGAAGCAACAAACAGTATGATTACCAAACATTGTTCAACAAACCTATGTAGCGGTGTTTCACAAAGGTACATTTTTTTTTTTTGACAAATTTCCTCTTCTATATCGTAGTACATGATAAATATAGTATTATGTTACAGAGGGCAAAGTTTGTCAAAAAATAAATCCCTGTGGTTTCTAGTATGAAGCATCAATACATGTATATCTATAACAACATTTATTCTAAAGATTATTCTAAAGATTTATTCTAAAGATTTATTCTAAAGATCACATGCACCAGAGTAATGTTCGGATTTTCATATATTGTTTGACAAGATCTTGTGAAATTAATAAAATCACGCTAAAGTTATTTGGTTACCTGGAATAACTTTCACTTAACTGTGTAGGTTTGCACAAATTTTGGGGGATTGAATATACGATCCCTGCTTTTCCCAGAGGTATGAGCTGGCGTAAAGTTATGCAAATATTTAATTGTCATTCAGATGTTATGCAGCTCAGTGAAACTTTTTTTCAAACTTGATGCTTGCTTACCTAAACTGCATACGCAAAGTTCGTGCATACGCAATTTAGAGAAAGGTACCCATGTTCCATGCAGGCAGTCTCTTTAACTACTCGAAGTAGATGGTGCTGTATAGATAGGTAAAGTTAGCTACTAGTAGCCAGCTACTAGAAGCCAGCTACTTGTTCAGGTGAAGTTAGCTACTAGTAGCCAGCTACTTGTTTAGGTAAAGTTAGCTACTAGTAGCCAGCTACTTGAGCTGGTAAAGTTAGCTTCTAGTAGCCAGCTACTAGAAGCCAGCTACTTGAGCTGGTAAAATTGGTTATTTGTAGCCAGCTACTGGTAGCCACCTTCTAGTAAGCAGTCACTTATAAAAGGAAAACCTGGCAATTCGTACCCAGCGACCAATGTATAAGTAATAAAAATGGAGGTTTTTTAGTAGTTTCCTAAAGGTACAAGTAGCTGGCGAACTAATTGTCGACGCTTTAAACGAAATATTTTTCTTCCATCCAGAATACTATATAAATGCATCAGAAAAATCAAAATCAAATAAATTCCTGTATTAAAGGGTCAAGCTACGAGATCTGTCAATAGAATTTTTTTTACATTTGTTTTTAATTAGGGATTTAAAATATACAAGTAGCTGACGAGATTAAGACAGACATTTCAAAATATTTCAAAGAATCACATTCACTGTACTACGAAGAAATGGAAAATATCATTTTCAATTCATTTTTAATTATTAAAGGGGCCAGCTACTCGTCATGAAAATTGGGATATTTTTCAATTTCACTTGGAGAGGAATTCAAAAGTACAAGTAGCTGGGGAGTCTAAGAGCTATTTTTGTACTTAAGTGCTTGTTTTGAATAAAGTAGACAATAAATGCGTCAGAAAACTCAAAATTGAAGCATTTCCAGTTATTAAAGGGGCCAGCTACTTAATATAAATCGGACAATTTTGCACTTTTGCGAAATGGTGATTTTAAATGTACAAGCAGCTGGCTAGATTTAGAGATATTTTTCAAAATATCTCAACGAATCATATTGAGGATATTTGGGGGAAATTAAAGATATCAAAATTAGTCCATTCTTATCATTTAAAAGGCCCAGCTTCTCGTCATGAAAATGCGGATATTTTTCAATTTCACTTAGATTAAAATCAAAAGGTACAAGTAGCTGGCTAGCCTAAGAGCGAATTTTAAAGTTAAACGCTTGCTTTGAATAACAGATACTATGAATGTATAAGAAAACTCAAAATTGAATCATTTCCGGTTATTAAAGGGGCCAGCTACTTGATCTGAAAACTGGACAACTTTGCTGTTTTTCGAAGTAATGGTTTCAAATGTACAAGTAGCTGGCGAGATTAAAAGAGATTTTTCAAAATATTTCAACAAATCTTTTTGGGGACACTTAGGAGAAATTAAAAATATCAAAATCAACCCATTCTCATCCATTTAAGGGACCAGCTACTCGTCATGAAAATGCGGATATTTTTCAATTTTACTTAGAGTGAAATCAAAAGGTACAAGTAGCTGGCGAGCCTAAGAGCGAATTTTGAAATTAAATGCTTGTTTTGAATAACAGATACTATGAATGTATAAGTAAACTCAAAATTAAATCATTTCCGGTTATTAAAGGGGCCAGCTACTTGATCTGAAAACTGGACAACTTTGCTGTTTTTCAAATGTACAAGTAGCTGGCGAGATTAAAGGAGATTTTTCAAAACATTTCAACAAATCTTTTTCTAAGTGTCCCCAAAAGAATTTGTTGAAATATTCGCTCCTAGGCTCGCCAGCTACTTGTACCTTTTGATTTTACTATAAGTAAAATTGAAAAATATCCGCATTTTCATGACGAGTAGCTGGTCCCTTAAATGGATGAAAATGGATTGATTTTGATATTTCTAATTTCTCCTATGTGTCCCCAAAAGGATTTGTTGAAAGATTTTGAAAATTGTCTTTTAATCTCGCCAGCTACTTGTACATTTGAAACCATTACTTCGAAGAACAGCAAAGTTGTCCAGTTTTCACATCAAGTAGCGAAATTGTCCCATTTTCTGATCAAGTAGCTGGCCCCTTTAATAACCGGAATCATGATTCAATGTCGAGTTTTCTCGTGCATTTATACTCTCTTTTATTCAATACGAGCATTTCATTTCAAAAATCGCTCTTAGGCTCGCCAGCTACCTGTGCCTTTTGATTTCACTCTAAGTAAAATTGAAAATATCCGCATTTTCATGACGAGTAGCTGGCCCCTTAAATGGATAAGAATGGATTGATGTTGATATTTTTAATTTCTCCTAAGTGTCCTCAAAGTGATTTGTTGAAATATTTTGAAAAATGTCTTTTAATCTCGCCAGCTACTTGTACATTTGAAATCATTACTTCGAAAAACAGCAAATTTGTCCCATTTTCAAATCAGTAGCTGTCCCCCTTAATAGCTAAAAATGCTTAAATCTTGACTATTTTAGTGCATTTATCATCCCCTTTATGTAAAATAAGCATTTAATTTTAAAAACAGCTCTCAGACTCGCCAGGTACTTGTACCTTTGAATTCCTCTCTGAGTGAAATTGAAATATGCCCCCCTTTTCACGCGAGTACCAGGCCCCTTTAATAACAGGAAATGCTTCCATTTTGAGTTTGCTCGTGCATCTATAGTCTCTTTTATTCAAAACGAGCATTGAATGTCAAAAATCGCTCTTAGGCTCGGCAGCTACTTGTACCTTTTGATTTCACTCTAAGTAAAATTGAAAAATATCTGCATTTTCATGACGAGCAGCTGGCCTCCAAAATGAATAAGAATGTATTGATTTTGATATTTTTAATTTCTCCTACTTATCCTAAACATGATTTGTTGAAATATTTTGAAAAATTTCTCTTAATCTAGCCAGCTACTTGTACATTTTAAATCATGATTTCCAAAAGTGCAAAGTTGTCCCATTTTCAGATCAAGTAGCTGGCCCCTTTTATAACCGGAAATGCTTCAATTTCCAGTTTTCTCGTGCATTTATACTCTCTTTTATTGAATACGACCACTCAATTTCAAAAATCGATCTTAGGCTCGCCAGCTACATGTGCCTTTTGATTTCACTCTAAGTAAAATTGAAAAACATCCGCATTTTCATGACGAGTAAGTGGCCCCTTAAATGGATGAGAATGGATTGATGTTGATATTTTTAATTTCTCCTAAGTGTCCCAAAAAAGATTTGTTGAAATATTTTGAAAAATCTCTTTTAATTTCGCTAACTACTTGTACATTTGAAATCATTATTCGAAAAACAGCAAAGTTGTCCAGTTTTCAAATCAAGTAGCTGGCCCCTTTAATAACCGGAAATGATTCAATTTTGAGTTTTCTGATAAATTCATAGTATCTGTTATTCGAAACAAGCATTTAATTTCAAAATTCGCTCTTAGGCTCGCCAGCTACTTGTACCTTTTGATTTCACTCTAAGTAAAATTGAAAAATATCCGAATTTCCTGGCGAGTAGCTGGGCCCTTTAAACGATAAGAATAGATTGATTCTGATACCTTTAATTTCCCCTAAATATCCTCAATATAATTCGTTGAAATATTTTGAAAAATCTCTCTAAATCTAGCCACCTACTTGTACATTTGAAATCATGATTTCGAAAAACAGCAAAGTTGTCCAGTTTTTTTATCAAGTAGCTAGCCCCTTTAATAATCGGAAATGATTCAATTTTGAGTTTTCTCATAAATTCATAGTCTCTGTTATTCAAAACAAGCATTTAATTTCAAAATTCGCTCCTAGGCTCGCCAGCTACTTGTACCTTTTGATTTCACACTATAAGTATTATTGAAAAATACCCGCGTTTTCCTGACAAGTAGCTTCCCCCTTTATTGATTAAAAATGGATTGATTTTGATATCTTTAATTTCTCCTAAGTATCCTCAATATGATTCGTTGAAATATTTTGAAAAATCTCTCTAAATATAGCCAGCTACTTGTACATTTGAAATCATGATTTCGCTAAATTGCAAAGTTATCCCGTTTTTATATCAATTTGCTGCCCCTCTAATAACCGGAAATGCTTCAATTTTGAGTTTTCTGACGCATTTATAGTCTACTTTATTCAAAACAAGCACTTAATTACAAAAACAGCTCTTAGACTCCCCAGCTACTTGTACCTTTGAATTCCTTTCTAAGTGAAATTGAAAAATGTCCCAATTTTCATGACGAGTAGCTGGCCCCTTTAATAATTAAAAATGAATTGAAAATGATATTTTCAATTCCTCCATAGTACAGTGAATGTGATTCTTTGAAATATTTTGAAGTGTCTGTCTTAATCTCGTCAGCTACTTGTACATTTTGAATCCCTAATTAAAAACAAATGTGAAAAAAAAATCCTAGTGACAGATCTCGCAGCTTGACCCATTAATACAGGAATTTATTTGATTTTGATTTTTCTGATGCATTTATATAGTATTCTGGATGGAAGAAAAACATTTCGATTAAAGCGTCGACATTTGTTTCGCCAGCTACTTGTACCTTTAGGGAACAAATAAAAACCTCCATTTTAATAACCTATATATTGGTCGCTTGGTACGAATTGCCAGATTTTCCTTTCCAAGTGACTGCTTACTAGAAGGTGGCTACCAGTAGCTGGCTACAAATAACCAATTTTACCAGCTCAAGTAGCTGGCTACTAGTAGCTGGCTACTAGAAGCTAACTTTACCTGAACAAGTAGCTGGCTACTAGTAGCTGGCTACTATTAGCTAACTTTACCTGAACAAGTAGCTGGCTACTAGTAGCTGGCTACTAGTAGCTAACTTTACCTGAACAAGTAGCTGGCTACTAGTAGCTAACTTTACCTATCTGGTGCTGTATAGGGGTCGATTTGGAGATTCGTGGAAAAGTAGCCGAATGATTTTCTTAAGTTTTCGTGTTTCTTAATTTCTTTCTTTCTGCGCAGAATATGCAATTTGATCGTGGATCTTTACCGTAAGCTTGTTCAGTCAGGCCTATAAGACAAACTTCTTTCCGAGTTTCTGTGGGCTGTAATTTCAGCCGTCGAAAGAGATCATGTTTATAAAAATATCTGGGCCTGAACGAGTTAATTCAGGTTAATCTATTTGCATTTTGGCAAGGATATTTGTTTTCAAAGACATATGTTGCATATTTGCCTCAAGACATGAGGAGCCGGTCATGGTAAATAACGCCATGAACAACTCAGAAGCACTTAGAGGTAATGAAAAGCACTAAGAATAACTTAGAAGCACTTAGGAATACCAAGAAGAACTAAGAACTACTAAGAAGTACCAAAAAAAATTAAGAACAACTTACCACTAAGACTTACTAAGAAGCACTAAGAACTACTAAGATTAACTAACAACTACGAAAAAGCACCGAGGCCTACAAAGAAACACCCAGGCCTCTTCAAAAATCTAAAACATTTTATGAAGCACTGGAAAGCATTAAGGAGTACTCCGAAGAACTAAGAACTACCAAGATGAACAAAGAAAAACTGAAAAACTGAGGCCAAATTAGAGCCACTAAGAAGCATTAAAAGCTACTGAGAGGAATTACAAACTACTAAGAAGAGCTTAGACTACCAAAAAGCACTTAAGAATAACTGAGACTAAGAACTACTAAGACTTGATCGATCAATTGCATGGTGTTTTACGCGTTTTTATATTATTTCAGTCATATCACGGCGACAGCTCGCTAATTCATGTATGTCCTTGGTTTCAGCAGGTTAGGGCTCTAAAATGTGTTGTCAAACCGGACACTCCCATGGAAAACCCAACGCTTCCAGTGAGGCTCAAACCCAGGGCCTCTAGATTACAAGTCCTACACATTACCAATGAGCCACTGAGGACCTCGGCAGAACAACTAAGAAACGCGTAGAAATACTTAGAAGCACTTCCATCAGCTAAGAAGCACTAAGAACTACATATACTAAGAAGCACCTAAAACTCTTCACAAACAACTTAGAACTAATAAGAACATCTAAGTTGTTCCATGAAGCACTAAAAACTAGTCTGAAGAACTTGGAACAATTATGAAGAACAAAGAACTACCAAGTAAGAAGCACTAAAAAACTACTCCTCAGAACTAAGAAGTACATGTACTAAGTAGAACAACACACTATTAAGAAGAACTAAGAACTACTAAGACGTATTTAGAATAACTGAGACCCATCTGAAACTGCTGAGAAGAATTAATAACAGCTGAGAAGCATTAATAGCTACTTAGAAACATTAATAACCACCAAAAAGTTCTCAGAAACTTTTACAAAGGAATAAGAACTACATGCACATGTACTTAAATAGCTAAGAACTACTAAAAAGCAAAATTTCTGGGTAAAAACATTAAGAACTATGAGAAGCGCTTAAAATTACCAAGAAACATTAAGGACTACAAAGAAGAAAAAATAACTACCTAAATGCACTAAGAACTACTGCAAATCACTAGAGGTACTAATAATCAGTACGACCCACTTAGTAGGACTAGAACTAGTAAGAAGCACTAAGATCCACTAAGAAGCTGAACACATTAAAAGAAAAAGTCTAATTTAGCAAAAAGTGAATTTGTTTTTCATATTTGTCAAAAACGTGGGTTTTAGATATATAAAACATTGATCTCGAATTTATATTTTAGTGCTTCTTAGCAGTTCTTATTCTTAGTGCTTCTCAGTAGTTTTTAGCTCTTTTTGGTATTTCTTAGTGCTTTAAAGTAGTCTTTCATGCTTCTTAGTAGTTCTTAACTACTGCGTCTTAGTACTTAGTAGTGATTCTTACTGGTTATTAATGCTTCTTAATAGTTCAAAGTGCTTCTTAGTAGATCTTTGTATTTGTTAGTGGTTCTTTGTGCTTCTTGGTAGTTGTAAGTGGTTATTAGTGCGTCCTAGCCCTACTTTGTACTTTCTAGTTGTTCTTAGTGCTGCTCAACAATTCTACGTGCTGCTTAGATGTTCTTTACACTTCTCAGTAGTTGTCAGTGTTTCTTAGTGGGATTTTTCTTTAGCTTCTAAGTCGTATTTAGTGCTACTTAAATAGTTCTCGGCATTTCGTAGTGCGTAAAACTATGTAGTTCTATGTGCTTCGTAGCTCTCTTTGGCAGTTCTTTCTTTTCCGAGTAGTTTTGAGTGGTTCATAGTCGTGCTTATTTCTTCCTGGTAGTTCTTGTTTTTTAAGTAGTTCTAGGTGGTATTTATCCCAACGCTGCTGAGCTACCCATCGGTAAATAAGCAAACTGAAACCCGACTCTTTATTTGTAATCTGATAAAACAGCAAGGAGGAGAAAAGGAGGGAGAGAAAAAAAGAACAAGAAGGGGAAGAAGAAGCGGAGTAGACGTGAAGAAGGTAACAGACTGATTTGTATGTTTGATTTTACTGTGTTTAACGCCATTTTCAAGGTCATTACAGTTATGTCGCAGGAGCAAATGCTCCTATCCATACTTTCCTTTACGTACATTTTACACGTACTTTGCAGAATAATCTTCCCTTTTGGTGTTTCTCAACTTAAACATCGAAACAATGTTCAGCGATGGGAGATAATGGAAGAAATTGGCAGAGCTGGGAAATCGAACCACCAAACCCATTGTTTCAAGGCCTTTTGTTACCTGCTTAGCTTTCGGGTTTACCTCGCAGGCAAAAACGGATTTTTTCAACACACACCTTTTTTTCAGGATGGCAAAATTTCAACAAAACAGCAATTTTTATATAGCTCAAATGATGGGATTTGTCTTTGAACAGGTAGGAACATCATGGAAATCAGCCCAAGAAAAGGATTATCCCCAATCATATCCTTTTGCTGGGGTGTGCTCGACCCTAGTACATGTATATTGGTGTCTTAAATGGGATTGCAAATAGGCCTGCAGAATAAATATGTCTACATCTACATTTTTGACCAATTGCAAACGAGTATCTATTTATTCGAGGCTGAGAGAAAGAAAAAAATTAAAAGCCAGCTTATACAGATACTCCGAAAAAGATGGTAGTTACACCCATTTTAGCACTGGTTTTAGGCCCGTAAGCATCAACCATTCTAAATTGCATTCTCAGTCTTATTTAGCTCCAGACAGACAGATTGATTTTGATTTCAAAATTGAAAATGTTCATTATTCTCCACTAAACCCTATGTTATGGGTGCTCAATAGAATCGTCTCATCGAGACGATTCTAATGAGTATCCACAACGTAGAGTTTGGAAAAGAAATAATGGATTTAGAATACCATCACTCCCTATTATCTGGAGCGCTGTTAAAATAAGTAACCCAGCTTCTGATTGGCTAAATCATTTGGTTTAGCCAAGTAGAAGTTGTATTACTTTGAAAATTCTTGAAAAGCAGACATAGACTGCTATGTAGAATGGTTGGTGAAAACTGGCCCTGATTTTAATATATGCTTAAAAAATTTCTAGAAGTCATTAAGTATGAGCCACACTCTGGCAAAAGAGGGCTAAATGCATCTCCTTGATGCATGATACCAATCAAGTCATCTTATAATCATGGATTCATGTAGTCCATTTTGTCTAACAACCGACTGAATCTTGAAGTAAACTGGTCCTTGGACATGTAGAAAATTGACCAAGAGCAGAATGTATCATTTCAGGTCAGCCTGCATGGACTGCGCAGGCTGACCTGGGTGATACATTCAGCAGAACATTAGGTCCCCTTTTCAGAGTATGGCTCATATATTTCGTATGTTAATGTGATACAAGTAAACATTTCCCCATGTAAGAATAGCAGTTAAGATCTTAAAGAGCTCAAAAAGAAAACATGCAATTGTAATTAAAGCTCTTTCTCCAGTTGCCACAATATTTTCCAAGTCCATCTTGATAGATGTTTGAAAACATTTTCTTTCATCTATTCCAGGTAATGAGAATAATCCATGCAACAGTGTCATGAAAAGAGCTAAAGTTCAAACAAGTGACCCATGTAAGTTCAATAATGTAAGGCTTCATCAGATGGATAAATGACTCAAGTTGCTTTGGCAAAAGGCATAGATCACTGATTGACTGTATGGTGTTTAATCCCTGTTTTTAACATTATTTCAATTATATCACAGTGGCCAGTGCAGCTATAATGCCTTCCTAGACGTTCTTATACCAGTACTACACACAATATTCTTTCCAAGCCGTTGGCTGCTTTCCCACATAATCATCGCAAAACAATGGTCAGCGGTGAGAGAGGAATGAATCCTGTCCAGTGACCATCATCAATCCTCGGAAAGAAATTGGCTGTGCAAGGGATCAAACCAGCAACCCCGTTTTCAAGTCCTGTATGCTACCAACTGAGCTACTGGGGCTCTGTGGCATAGACCAAGATTCCACTGCACAGAATATACTAATTCTGACCTTTGTATTAACCAGCTGTGGTCCAAGTGTAAGTCACTGGCAGAAAAATGAATTTCAAAACTAGATAAAAAGTTTCTAAGTCGCTCTATCTTTTGTTTATGTATGTTTTCATTTTAACACACATATTGTTTACTTTTGACTGTTACTGGGCCTTTAACTCCTTACAATACAATTTAGAGTTTTAACAACCCTGAAGAAGAAGGCTTTTGAAAACACTGAGAATAGAAGAAAGTGCTGGTAACCAACATTTTCTCTGTTTTTTACAATGTTTTGATTCCTTTTCAAAGACACATGAGCCACATTAAGTTTGTAGGCCTAGTTTGCAAAATGCTTTCAATATATGGACGAGTCTAAACTTTTCTTGTATGGTGAAGAGCTGATAGCATAACCAAACAGTCCTGTTATCTGCAGGGCAATTACAACTGAGCCATGCTCTGGCAAAAGGGGGCTTAATGCATCGCCGTAATGCATTTTATCAAGCACAGCATCACGTAAGTATGGATACGTAAAATCAATTTAGTCTGACAATTCACTGGATACAGGGCTAGAATGGTCCCTGGACATGCATAAAATTTACAGAAAATATCGACCCATGTCAGCTTGCACGGACTGCATGGGCTGACCTGGGTCGATACTTTTTGCAGATGCACTAGGCCTCCTTTTCACAGTGCATGGCTCAATTATAGGTTTTCACAAAGACAAATATAATCACCACATAAAATTGGTGGTAACCCCAATTTTCTCCAGTTTCCACAATTTTTTCTATCCTATCTAAGAGAAATTCCAACATCTGAGTCACATTTAATTTGTTGTCTCTATTATTATATATAAGTGCTTTCCTTAAAGGTTTTCTAAAGCCTTGTTCCTCTGGATTGTAAAACATGAAGTTGTTTGGTTTTCCTTCAAAATCTCTGTACAGTGAATGTTTTGTGTAAGTCTTTGGTTCATCTAAAATAAGCATGCAGAGTGATGGGTTACATTAAATTACTCTAATAACTGAAAATTCAATATATATGTAAATCAAACAGTAACAAGATGTATATAGATCTATGCAGTTTTATTATTATTATTTTTTTTTTTCTTTCCAGACTCAAAAGCATGTTTGAAAGACATAAATAGAAATAAGAAACCCAAGAACTGCTGCTGTGATGTTAACAACAAAGAAAAGCGTAAAAGTGCCATTAACTTGGCAAAATGTATGCATCACTTAGCTGCTCACCCTGACAGCGATTGTGATCATATTCCCCTTGTGTAAGAATACACATGATTGTGATCATATTCCCCATGTGTAAGAATACACATGAATGTTCAGTGCACATGGCATAGCCACATCAACGTTACTTTATTATATACCAATAAGTTTTCTGGCTCAGTTGCATGCCTCACACACGGATAAAACTGGACAAAATGGGAAAAAACCTGTATCATTCTAGGAAGAGTTAAATACTGTCCAAATATGGTATGATGCCCAGATGTATACTACTTTCAGCTTGGTTTCTAATTTGATTGGTCAACATGGTATTGCATAATATTCATCTGCTATCCATAAGAAGTTAAAACCCACTAAAGCAGTACATATATTTGTTTAAATTTCTTATCCTTTTCTGACAACACAGTCATGTGATTGCAATATTTTTTAAGTATATACTAAAACAAATATTAAGTTGTAGTAGCATTCCTGGTGCTAATAATTGATTCTTGCCGCAATGGAAAAATTTTGCAGGTCGACCTCAGCCTCGCGCAATATCAAATTTTCCCACGCAGCCCACAGCACATACAAATCCCATGAAAGGTTACTATCATAATATTCCCTATGTTTGGTAAAAAAGGGTTAGCCTATCAATGATATCATCTCCTCTTACATACTCTGTTCCCAATCTAACTGCCAAAATGGTGTTTTCATAAATATTCATAAAGAGCAATCTTTCAATCAACCAACGTTGCTTCAACTGAAAACTCTTCAGCATGGGCTAATAAACAAAGTTTAGTCATGGATTCTGCTAATAAAATTAGACCAAGAAAATGCCTTTTGTAAGAACAGTTTGTAAGATGTCAAGTCACTGACTGAAAGCTCTGACGTAATGGAGCTGCAGCTTCAATAAAGTGCTTGATTGTTTATCTATGATCAAAACCTACCACAGAGCACGGTGATGTATAATGTAATCATTGTACCATGGGTAATCTTACCATATTATTCTGCAAAGAAATTTCTCACAATCTGATTGGATAGTATGCTCCGAATATGTAGTGCTGTACACTGGCAGCTCCCAGCGTACAGCACAGCAGTCAAAGATGGCAGCGTGAAGTCATCATGAAAACAAACCGTGAAGTGTTAAAGGTCATGCATTGTAAACTTAAAAATAAAAAAAGATAAACTAATGGTCGGCTGAAACAACCAATGGTCGTTTACTTTTTCTAACAAATCATAAAGTAAATAGTTACTTACCTTAGAGTTGTTAAATCCATGTTTAAATAAAAAACATGTCGAATGCCTATTGCAGCGACTTCATGCACCAAACTGCATGTTTTACCTAGGTTTCAGTGACGTCAGTTTTTCAGTGACATCATTTCTCAGTGTGTTTTGGGTTATCAGAAAAGAAACTGAATTTTGTAAACATACTCAATTTGTGAGACCATAAAACAGGAAAATTTTACTGAATACACCTTGGAATGATAAAACTTTGCAGTATAATAAATTTGTAGTACAGTCAAATGGCACGGGACTTGGAAACTTGTTCATGGCTGTGGCAAATCATGTCGCCACCTTGCCTTCGCTTTGGGGTGACATGATTTGCCTCAAATGTGAACAAGTTTCCAAGTCCCCTGCCACCTGGCTGTACAATTAATATAGCCCTGGGTAGTTTTATCATAGCAATGTAGATAATTTAATCAAAGAGTTGTCGGTAATCTAAACATAGAACTGAGGGTAATCTGATCATAGTGATGTTGGTAATCTAAATATAGGGCTGTGGGTAATTTGATCATAGTGATGTGTGTGATCTAATCATATAGCTGTGGGTAATTTGATCATAGTGATGCTAGTAATCTAAACATAGAGCTGTGGGTAATCTGATCATAGTGATGTTGGTAATCTAAACATAGGGCTGTGGGTAATTTGATCATAGTGATGTGTGTAATCTAATCATAGCGCTTTGGGCAACTTGATCATAGTGATGTGTGTAATATAATCATAGAGCTTTGGGTAGCTTGATCATTGTGATGTGTGTTATCTAAACATAGAGCTGAGGGAAATATAATCAAAGACCAAGAGAAATTTAACCATAGAGCTGTGGGTAATTTGATCATAGTTAATGTAATATAAACACATATATATAGAGAGAGAGAGAGAGAGAGAGAGTGTGAGAGAGAGAGAGAGCTGTTAGAAATATAATCAAAGAGCAAGCATCCTCTGGAAGGAATTGACCAGGAGTTGGACTTGAACCAGCCAACCCCTGGTTTCAATCCCTGTATCTTACAGACTCGGCTATTGGGCTCAGCTGTAGCAATCTGGGTAAAATAATCATAGAGCTGTGTGTAGTTAACCCTTTCCCAATTGGAAAATATTATACTCTTTCAGATTAAAAGCACCTTGAAGTTGGCACCAATAAATTGAGGTTCTTTGACAGAGTAGAAAACATTGTGGGAAAAGGAGAAAATGCTGTTTACCAGCATTTTCTCCAATTCCCACAAGGTTTTCAACAGGCTCCTTCTCCAGGGTTGTTAAGACCAGGGATTGTTTGGTACAGGGTTAATCATGGTAATGTAGCTAATCTACTCATTAAGCTGTGGGTAATTTTGTCATGGATGATGGGGAACGAGACAGTTCCCCGACAAGACATTTCCCCAACACAAGTTTTCAAGACAGTTCCCCGACACTTGTTCTGTGTCAAATGACTATTATCATGAGTAAAAATGGTTGATAAAGGATTTTATGTATAAATGATGAATTGTGATTGATTGAAAAATGATTGACCAATACATTTACATTTGTTGACTATTTGTTTGACGGGACAGAGCGATGACCTTTCATTGCCAAACACCAAACAATATCGAAATATAGGCCTACTACATATTCCCCATTGGCACATACAATATGTGACAAGTAAAAAAAGAAAGATTTTTTGACAGAGAGGACAAGGTAAATGGGAAAAAAATATTTTACCTCTCTCTCTCTTTCCAAAGTAATTCTAAAGCACATAGAGAAATATACACTAATAAAATACAAATTATCAAAAGAATGTAAAGGAGCTGTCAACTCCAAACACTCCCGAAACATATTGTTTTACTAACTTTCATGCTGGGAAAGTCTTTTTTATAGTCTCTTATTTTCATGACAAGTGTGAATCATCACGAATTCACTCGTGAGAGAATAAATACCCATGTATGTATAGAATTCTTCATCACAGGGTACAAATAATCCAATCATGGTGCATCGATTCTCCACAAATATATCTAAATTCTCATGATTATCAATCATAATTATCAGTAACAGGTTGTTTGACATAGAACAAAAGTGTCGGGGAACTGCCTCAAAAACTTGTGTCTGGGGAACTGTCTTGTCGGGGAACTGTCTTGTTGGGGAACTGTCTTGACACCTATGATGGTACCATTATAGCTTGAGTAACTGAATAGGCATAGTTTTGGACTTCAACAATCCTAAGATAGAGGGCTTTTGAAAACATTGTGAGAAAAAGAGAAAATTTTAACCAGTTTGACCTCCAAAAATGGAGAGATCAAGATGTGGATCAGTTCCAATAATGATCAGATTCTGCTGCAGTGGCGCCCTGGTAGTGATCATATATGATCCTTTGGTGATCTAACCTACTACAGAAGTAAGTAGTGTTCCATGGAACTATACATTAAATGTGAATGTTTTTTCTTTTTTCCTTCTCCTTTCTACATGCTATATGAAAATGTGACCATGATTTTCTTCCTGCCTGTGGTCTTTCTGTTTTTCTTTTATTGATCTAGATCTACATGCAATGAAGAAATGAGGCTGTAAAATGTTCTTTAACCCTTTACCAGATGACAAAATTATAGCCTTGTCCAAACTGAAAGCATTTGCAGACGACAATTTCAATGTGGCTCAAAATGGTACAATTTTTCTTTATGGGATAGAAAACATTGTGGGCAAAGGAGAAAATGCTGGTTACCAGCATTTCCTCCATTTCCCACAATGTTTTCAAAACGCTTCTCTCCCAGAGTCGTTAAGAGACAGCATTGTGCGGTAAAGGGTTAAAATTTAAAAGTATGTGAACCAATAATCATTACAAGATATTTGACTCTGAATCAAAATAAGCAAATTGTCCAGGAGCTGTCTTGATTTTGTTAAGAGAACCCCAGACTGTTCACCTTATTTCACACATATATAATACATATACGAGAGAAGAATTCTTTCTATCGCAACAACTTTTGACGACCCCCAAAAAAAAAGTTTACACAGAGCCAAGATTTGGACTCAAAAGCACATGATTTCAAGATCTAGCTTATCGTTTGAATTATTAGATACTTCTTCCAACAAATAACTTGTGTTGTTTGAGTTGAGGCTTTGCCTTTTTCATTTTAATGATAAATGTAGGTAAATCATTCACAGCAAAGCAAAAACATTGTAACAAAAGGATAAAAAAAATACAACGATGTTCAGGGAACAATTCACTCATTAAATGAAACTTTCAAGCCGACGGTAAAAACCCAAATTCTGCTATTTCAAAGGTATTTTTTTGGGGAAAAAATCTCCTTATCGGACATTGTAGATCCAAGATCAGACTCCACATTCTGTGTGGTCTGATCTTGATCTACACTGTCCGCAAAAGGTCCTGGAGTCGCACTTAGCAGCCAAAGGGTTAAAACAAGAGCATGGCATGCAGCTGTCGACACAAGACTGTAGCTGCTTTTTCAGTGAAAATTTCATTAAAAAAGGGACATGATTATATCACAAAACATCAGGGTTACCTGCCCTTGTATTTATGGGGTTTCCCCTTTAATCCTTTACCACACAGTCTCGACTTTTAATGATCCCAAGAACAAAGCCTTTTGGAAACAATGTGAGAAAAGGAGAAAAAAATTCTGGTACACAGCATTTTTCCTTTTCCCACAATGTTTTCTTCCCGTTCAAACACAATTTCCACCACTTGAGCCACATTTGATTTGTTGCTTGCCAATGCTTTGGATTTGGAAAGGTTGACAATTTTGCTGTTTGGTAAATAATTAACAGCTTGCCCCATGTTTAAAGTAAATATCTTTAGTAATACATAAATGAGGAAATGTCACAGTTTTCATCTGACAACATTGAGGATGAACAGGCAAAGGCAGACCAGAACAGGGCCATGAGGATGCCTTGGTTTTCTTGTAAAACAGCCTAGCTAATAACAGTGTACTTGTATGTCTTGATGTTGCAAATAGACATATCTCTTTACAAAACAATAGAATTTTGGACTGGTCAATGTTAAAAGCATTTACAGAAAACAAATGTAGCTCGAATGACAGAATTTGCATCTCAAAAAGTAGAAAACTGAGTGAGAAAAGAAGAAAATGGTGTTACCACCGTTTCCAACATTGTTTTCAAAACCTTCTTCGGCAGGGTCATTAAAAGCCATGATTGTGCGGTAAAGAGTTAACCAAATACAAAACAATCCAGTGATTCTATGATACTCAAAAGGAATTTTGAAACATTGTGAAAAAAGCAGAAAATGATGTTTACCATTATTTTCTCCTTTTCAAAGAATATTTTCTATCCTTTCAGAAACGGTCCTTTCACATAAGCCATGTCTAACTTGTTGTCAGCTTCCAGCAGTGAATGTGGAAAAAGAACAAAATGCTGGTTCTCTATTTCCCACAGGGAAAACCCTTTAACCCTTTCCCAGACGACAAATTTTGGACTGGTCCAAATTCAGAGAGTTTGCAGACGACAATTTTAAATTTGATGAAAATGGCAGAAAGTTATCAAAAAGAGTAGAAAACACTGTGGGAAAAGGAGAAATTGCTCGTTACGAGCAATTTCTCCTTTTCCCACAGTGTTTTCAAAAGACTTGTACTGCAGACATGTGAAAACCAGGGCTTGTTTGGGAAAGGGTTAACCTGAGGGTTGTAAACATGTGAATTAATTTGGTATATAGAGTTAACTACACAATTCCTCTTTGATAGTGTAAATAAGTATGTATAAATTGTCTATATGGAACTTTAGGTGTCTGTAGTACAACTCTCCCTCTGCTCTGGTGTCGATCGTTTGTACCATTCAACCCACGATCCGTCATACACACACACATTATCTTTACCACATAAATGTGCTGCTAATACTAGGTTACAAGCCGAAACTCCTGAAAATGACACAAAATATGATACTTGTTCTTTTTGCTGTCTAACTCTTCACCAAACAACAAAAGTTTAGACATGCCTATACTGAATACATTTGCAGATGACAAATTGAGTGTTGATCAAATGGGACTTGTCTCTTAGATGGTAGAAATCATTTCAGAAAAAGGACAAAATGCTGTTTACCAGCATTTTCTCCTCTTCCCACAGTTTTTTAAAAATCCATCTTTCACGGGGGATTATTAGGTGAAGAGTTAACAACAACAAATGATGTATGCATATGAGCCATTCTTTGGCAAAAGGGGGCTTATTGCATCACTGTAATCCATAATACCAAGCAAGGTCATCACATAATTATGGATCCATAAAATCCATTTTGTATAACAACCAACTGAATCTGGAGGTAGAATGGTCCTTTGACAAGCAGAAAATAGACCAATAGCAAAATGTGTTGGCCCAGGCCAGCTTGCTTGGACTGAGCAGGCTGACCTGGGTCCATACTTTCTGCAGGTGCATTAAGGTCCCTTTTAAGACAGCATGACTCATATGTATGTCTTGTTCTACAATAATTTAATCAATTAAATTGATAATTTCAACATATTGCAAAGGATCAATCAATATGCCAATTAACCCTTTGCCACACAATCCTGGCTTTTCATGACCTTGTACAAGAAGGCATTGAAAAACATTGTAGGAAAAGGAGAAAATGCCATTAACCAGCCATTTCCTCCTTTTCCAACAATGCTTTATACCCTTCCAGATAAGTACAGCTCATTTGTTGTCTCAATTTTGGACTTTGTCTACTTTCAATTCAGAAGCATCAACAGTTTGTTGTTTGGGAAAAGGGAAAGCATTGCCAAACTTGTTCCACATGATACGCATAAGTTTGGTTATAGTAAATATGTTCTAAGTATGCAAGTTCATCAATCAATTTGCCTATTTAGTGGTACAATGAGCAAGTGTTTCTCTAGCAGATCTATGGTAGGACAATGCTGGACCAGGTGCTCTAGAATTTTGCATCCTCCATATGAGCTGTCACCAGACTTGCCTAATGAGCAACAATGTGTTGTTTTGGCCGGACACATTCATCATCAGTTGCTTCAATGTTCAATGCCTCCAATGCTACACGATGCAATACAATTGGACCATGCTCTGTGAAAAGGATACTTAATGTATTTGCAAAAAGTATCGACCCAGGCCAGCCTGTGCAGTCCGCGCAGGCTGACCTGGGCCAAAACTTTTCACTATTCATCAATTTTCTGTATGTCAAAGGACCAGTCTACCTCATGATTCAGTAGGCTGTTAGACAAAATGGACTTTATGGATCAATTATCAGTGACCTGCTTGGTATCATGCATCACAGACATGCACTAAGCCCCCCTTCGTCTAAGCATGGCTCATTTGTAGGTGAGAGAGTTTATCCCATGGGCCTGATGAATCACCTTTTGAAGTTTTTCTGTCTTTGATAAGGCACTAATATAATCTGCACAGTTTCAAGAACACTATGGCCTCTGGAGTCTTTACCTTTTACCAAACAATCCTGAGTTTTAACAATCATGGGAGAGAAGGCCTTTGAAGATTTTATAAGAAAGAGAAAAAATTATGTCAATCAGTACTTTCTTCTTTTCCCACAATGTTTTCTACCTTTTTCAAAGACAAATCCTATCATTTTAACCACATTTAATTTGTTGTCTGCCTATGCTTTTGACTTCAAAAAGTCTTAAATTTTTTAGTGTAGGAAAGAGTTATACACTTTACCAGACAAAAAAATAATATCATTTGTCAAATTTGAAAGCATGACTAGAGTAGATGGGGCATTAGAAGTGGCTGAAACCATTGGATTTGTCTATAAATGGTTAGGACACATTATGGAAAAGGATAAAATGTTCACAAGTGTTTTTTCCCTTTCCCATTATGGTCTCAACAGCCTCCTACCTCATCACCATTAACCCTTCGCCTGCTAAATAAGTTGAATAGAACCTTCCAGCCATTAGCAAAAAGACCATATATTGCTATTTCATAGTTATTTTGGGGAGAAAAATACCTCTTCACCTGACAGTGTAGATCCAAGATCAGACTGCACATTCTGTGCAGTGAGTGAGGTCAGTGAGCTGCGCTTAGCAGCTTAAGGGTTAAAATACAGGATTGCTCATTCAGGGAATAAGAGCTGAGCTTTACGATACAAAATGGGTATCATCAGAGGGTAATGGGTAATTAGAGAAGCTCACCTTGACCTCCTTGTGCACAGTTAAAGTTCCCTAACTACTCATTTTAAGCCAAATGTAGAAACGTGTTTAAATCAATAAATTAGCAATATCTATGGCCTCAAAGAATGAAACGAAGTTTCAGATTTTTATTGGAAATGAATCTTGGTCATGAGAAATTATGTCAGGTCAAAACTGTAAACAATGGGGGAGTTTATTGCTAGAGTCATTTGCGTACTCCCTGCCTAAAAATAGAAAGGTACTTGTTGTTTCAACAGGGGAAATGGTGATTCATCTATTTGTAGGATCATGTCTTTCCCCCTTCTTTCAGCAATCCAAAAACGTTAAATATTACAGCACACATAAGAAATTTATTTTTCTACTGTCTTTGAATTCATTCCACTACACTCGCTATAAAATTCTAACATGATCCTCAAGTAAATTGCTGTTGGGTTCTTGTGACATACATTGCTGTGACAGTATACCTGCGTGTGTATTTCAACTGCCAGGTGTAATATTTGTCATGAAGACACAAGAATGACCATAGTTTGACAACATATCAACAAAATGGGTACATTTAGCTTAAAATGAGTAGTTTGGGAACTTTAATTTGGCTACAAATAAATCAAACCTGATCCACATGTTGCTGTCACAGGTTTGGACATGTCAATTCCACGATCGACAAACTCTTTCCGAATCTCTTCTACTGATTTTATGAGTCCTAATTTTACTTCACTCCCATCCAGCGGGCTAACATAAGGTCCTTTCTGTACCGATGTAAAAGGCATGCTCTTTGACCCTGGAACATGCCCTGGCTTTGTATCTGAAAAGACATGAAAAATACAAATTTAGACATATATATCACAATTTTCCATATGTACATGGTAAGTACCATATCAGAAGTACCACTAAATTTACTTGAATTAAATTTTAACTTGCATGTATGAGTATAAAGCACCTGTAAAACCAATGTGTGCTACGGCGATAGTACTTCTCAAAGCAATGTCTCCTTTTGCACGTAAGTGCAATGCATATGGTTGCCACTACACGGCTGCAGTTGCTTTCATTGAAAATGAAATTCTAAGTCAAAAAAGGGACATAACTGTGTAAAAAATATTTTGAATGATGGTTACCTCCCACTGTTGTATGGATTTCTCTTTCGATAGTTAACAACTATTCCAAGTTTGAAGTAAATATCTTCTGTAAAGACCGAGATATTACAAATGTCAAAGTTTTGGAAAATTCCAAGTCAAAAAGGGGTTATAACTGTCAAAATATTTTGATGGTTACCTGCCCATTTTTTTTTGGTTCCCCTTTTGATAGTTAACAACTACTCCTAGTTTGAAGTAAATATCTCTCAATAGTAATAACAAAGATATTAAAAAATGTCAAAGATTTAGCACAATAAAGCAGAAAGATTGCTTTTGAGACCTGGAGATTGCAGAAAAGGAGAAAATACTGGTAACCAGCAATTTTTCCTTTTCCCCCAATGTTCTCTACTTTTTCAATATCAGGTATCATTTTTGGGCCACATTCAATTTATTGTCTGCAATTGCTTTGGATTTTGACCAGTCTAGAATTTTGAATGGGTGTACAATCAAAATGTTCTCTTGAAGCAGTGAGTTGCTTAATACAGGTGCTTCCTTAGACAGGTTTAACTGTATACAATTACAATTGCATTACCAGGTCTAGGTTCAGGAGCTGTTCCATTAAAACGACCTTCGGATCTTGCGTCTATTACTTGAAATTGTTTACTTTCTATATTTTCAACCATATCCTGAAATGATTTTATCCAGTTTTTGTTAAATGATGCCTTGAACTGTTTTTCTTCCACACATTCCACTCCTGACATCAGTTTGTACTGTTCATCTTTCCACTGACGGAGACCCCCTTCTAACAGAGATACAGCATTATGTCCAAACAACCGAAACGTCCACCATACCCTGGGTGCAGAAAACAAAGCAAAGTCTGGATGGTCGTTATAAATTACTACATGTGTGTCATTGTCAATTCCTAGACTTCCTACATATTCCTCAAACTGGGAAGGGGATGGCAACATATGCTCGTACTTTGATTCTGAGCAACATTGATCAATGTCAAAAAACTGGGCGCCCGGTATATGTCCCTTTTTGTAATTTTCGAAGGCGTTCAAACCAGAATTTGGCAGAAACCAGGTTGCATCAAGCACTCTAATGTTCTTTGAACATTTTGGCAACACCTCAGCGAGCTGTCTTGCACTGACAAGAGTACCAAACTTGATCATATTGTGGTCCTTCGGCCCCCACAAACTGGTTCTCTGCTATTATGATAGTGAGAGAGAGCTGCAGGCTGCCAGTAATAGTTTTAAATCGCTTGCGTACTTAAGATCAATAAATGAAATAAATGTTGTAAAGAAATGCATTTGTGATTAATATTTTTAAAGTTCAATACCTTTTCACAAATATTAGGAGATAATCATGTCAGAATGTGAATATTTGAGAAAAATATCTGGGGTAAAATGTGATTTGATTATGGCTTTATTTACATTTCTACGATACGCAAGCGGCTTTCTGCAACAAAGATGTCTGACAAAGACGAAACCGATGAGCCCAAACACGAAAAACAAAAATCTCCCGTATCTGCTCGAAAAGCAAAGAAACTTACCAAGTTGAAAGAGTATATGTCAAAACAAGAATCTTTGAAGAATGCAAGAAAGGTACTCCTTCTGCGTTGTATATTTCGTTTTTCTAAAGAGGCGCGTGCATCGGAAAAACCGACCAACGGTCCAACAGTTGCATTAAACCCATCCAGCTCAGCTTTTTAGAAATCACTATCATTTACTTTTGTAAAGGTTTATGCCTAAAAATTTGTCTGATGGTTGGGAGTGCATGGTAGAAAAATTCATTTTGTAGATAATGAAGAGACCATTGACTCTCGCCTGTCGCTTCGACCCCAAATCAATTCGTACCATAGGTCGTGTTTGCCCCTTGTCGTTTTGGTCGTTTCTGCCCATAAGCTTGCAGTGTTGATTAAGTCACTCAAGCATTTAGTTGCAAGCATTTTTTCCACTGCCAAAAATGTTGTCTATTGTTCAGTTTCATGTCCGCTCATTTCAGCCACAGTTGCTAGCAGCTATTGCTTTATTATGGACAGATTTAAACTTTTATTTTGTGTCAAAGAGTCGATGTTTGTATTTTGCATTCACTAAAGTGTTTGAAGCATTTCTAAATCATTTTAAGAATAACAGGGCCATGAATTTATTTTTGTATACACAGGGGTGTGGAAATCTTAGAAATTTCTAGTTGTCCAGGGCTTTAGTTAGACCCATAAACCTGGGTTTTGATGCACAAAAATCTTCGATTTCCCTATTTTGATGCACAGAAAATTCCGAACAAGGGGTCATTTTGACCCCCAAAAATTTTCAGAGATGCATCAAAAATATATCAAACAACAATCATATCAAAAGTTAATCATGTTAAAGGCGTGAAAATCTTCAGAATGGTGTTAAACTGCTGCATAAAATCAGCAAAGTGTGACCGGAAGGTGATAATTGACTTGTTACCTATGATAATCGTAGGTTTATAACTGGCACTAACCTTGCTAAAAGTGATAGAGAGGGCAATAAATTCAGTATATTGGTGTATCCTTTTGAAGTTTAACCACTGATGTATGGATATTGTAAAACATCTTCACTCGCTGATGTCCACCATTTTGTTCAACATTTGTACCCAATAATGATCGTACTTTTTTTAATTTTATTAAAAACAGTAAGTTGAAAAAAATAACCTATGAAAAATGTATCTGCATCTCATTTCACACAAAAAGATACCTTAAACTGTCCTTATGAATAAAAATAACTTTAATTATTTAGGCCCAAGAAAATTATGATACTTTACATATTTCTGGATGGTACTAGAAATTGGATAATAAATCTTATCTTCATTCAGCAAAGTTTTAAAAGGGAATTCTGAGTGAAATTTATTAACCATATTTTTTATTGATTGTTTCGGTCGACAAGGTTTTAACTTTAGCCTCCTTGAACATATTGTGTGTAGGGAGGGGAGGAAAGGGGGGGAGGGTTCCTAGCTCTTTGAAATGTAAAATTTTACTAATCAATTATTAAATTCACATCTTTATTGCAATATTGATAAGAAATCCAACAACAACAACAAATTGTTGACTAAAGACTCTATAATTTTCTATTTTGACTTTTGAATATTTTTGGTTTGACTCTTGAAAAATTAGATTTGACCCCTAAAATTTTAGGGTCAAGGGGTCAATGACCTCTGAATTTCAGAGGCTAGCTAAAACCCTGACAAGTAAATTACAGATATCTGCATGTCAGCCAGTGTGGCTCACTTGTCCAAAACAAAACAATTTTAAGTAGCATGCATAAAGTGACATGTCAGCCATATGATTATGAGGATACTCTCGACAAACCTTATAAAGAACATTGTTACGATCATCCGCATTTAACCACGGGAATTCTTTCAACTACTCCCCTGTTTTTAGCTCACCTGGGCACGAAGTGCTCAAGGTGGCTTTTGTGATCGCCCAATGTGCGTCGTCCGTCGTGCGTCGTCCACAATTTCTTTAAACATCTTCTCCTCCTAAACCACTGGGCCAATCTTGATGAAACTTGGCAGGGATGTTCCTTGGGTGAAGCTCTACCAAAGGTGTTCAAAGAATTGAATTCCACCCATAACTCATTGCCATGTTAACAAAAAGGAAAAAAATGCAAAATCTTTGAAAATCTTCTTCTCTGAAACTAAAAAGCACAGAGCTTTGATGTAGCATCTCCTAGTGGACCTCTACCAAGTTTATTCATATGATGTCCCTGGGGTCAAATCTCGGCCCCGCCCCGGGGGTCACAAGCTCGAGCATAGTAACAAAGAAGGAAAACTTTAAAAATCTTCTTCTCTGAAACTTGAAGGCGTAGAGATTTGATATTTGGTATGTAGCATCTCCTAGTGGACCTCTACCAAGTTTGTTTATATGATGTCCCTGGGGTCAAAACTGGCCCCGCCTGGGGGTCGGGGGGTGTCACAAGTTCAAACATAGGAACAAAGAAGGAAAATTTGAAAAACCTTCTTCTCTAAAACTAAAAGGCATAGAGCTTTGATATTTGGCATGTAGCATCTCCTAATGGTTCTCTACCAAGTTTGTTCATATGATGCCCTTGGGATCAAAACTGGCCCAGCCCCAGGGGGTCACAAGTTCGAACATAGAAACAAAGAGGGAAAACTTTAAAAATCATCTTCTCTGAAACTTGAAGGCATAGAGCTTTGATATTTGGCATGTAGCATCTCCTAGTGGTCCTCTACCAAGTTTGTTCATATGATGCCCTTGGGGTCAAAACTGGCCCAGCCCCGGGGGTCACAAGTTTGAACATAGGAACAAAGAGGGAAAACTTTAAAAATCATCTTCTCTGAAACTGGAAGGCATAGAGCTTTGACATTTGGCATGTAGCATCTCCTAGTGGACCTCTACCAAGTTTGTTCATATGATGCCCTTGGGATCAAAACTGGCCCTGCCCCAGGGGTCACAAGTTCGAACATAGGAACAAAGAGGGAAAACTTTAAAAATCATCTTCTCTAAAACTAGAAGGCATAGAGCTTTGATATTTGGCATGTAGCATCTCCTAGTAGACCTCTCCCAAGTTTGTTCATATGATGCCCCTGGGATCAAAACTGACCCCCGCCGTGGGGCTCACAAGTTCGAACATAGGAACAAGGAGGGAAAACTTTAAAAATCATGTTCTCTGAGACTAGAAGGCGTAGAGCTTTGATATTTGGTATGTAGCATCTCCTAGTGGACCTCTACCAAGTTTGTTCATATGATGCCCCTGGGGTCAAAACTGGCCCTGCCCCAGGGGTCACAAGTTCGAACATAGGAACAAAGAAGGAAAACTTTAAAAATCTTCCTCTCTGAAACAGGAAGGCGTGGAGCTTTGATATTTGGCCTGTAGCATCTTCTAGTGGATCTCTACCAAGTTTGTTCATATGATGCCATTGGGATCAAAACTGGCCCTGTCCTGGGGGTCACAAGTTCGAACATAGGAACAAAGAAGGAAAACTTTAAAAATCTTCTTCTCTTAAACAGGAAGGCGTGGAGCTTTCATATTTGGTATGTAGCATCTCAGAGTGGACCTCTACCAAGATTGTTCCAAGGATGCTGCTTGCCATGCTTGGGTCAAAACTGGCCCAGCCCGGGGGGTCACAAGTTCGAACATAGGAACAAAGAAGGAAAACTTTAAAATTCTTCTTTGAAACTGGAAGGCATAGAGCTTTGATATTTGGTATGTAGTGATTCTGTTCTAAATTTGTTTGCCCATCTAAACACAACAAGTTCATTGAGTTCAAAATTGGGTCATCTTGGGTCATAAACTAGGTCACTAAGTCAAATTAAAGAAATATCTTGTTGGCACTCTTGAGGCCACATTATTTGGCTCAGTTGCCTTGAAAATTGGTCAGAAAATTTGTCTTTATAAAATCTCACATAAGTCTGAATTTGGGTCAACTGGGGTCATAAACTAGGTCACTGAGTCAAATTAAAGAAATACCTTGTTTGCACTCTGGAGGCCACATTTATTGCTCAAATGACCTGAAATTTGGCCAGAAATTTGTCTTGATGAAATATCAGATGAGTTTGGATTTGGGTCACCTGGAACCATAAACTAGGTCACTAGGTCAAATTAAAGAAATACCTTGTAGGCACTCTAGAGGCCACATTTCCTCAATTGCCTTGAAAATTGGTCAGAATGTTTGTCTTTATAAAATCTCTCATGAGTCTAAATTTGGGTCAACTGGGGTCATAAACTAGGTCACTTGGTCAAATTAAAGAAATACCTAGCGGACACTCTAGAGGCCCTATTTATAATTCAGTTGATTTGAAAATTGTTTAAAATGTTTATTTTGATAAAGTCCAAGACCAGTTCAAATTTGGGTCACCTGGGGTCATAATCTAGGTCACTAGGTCAAATTAAAGAAATACTTTTAGGGCACTCTAGAGGCTACACTTTTTGCTCATTTGACTTGAAAATTGGTCAGAATGTTTGTCTTTGTGAAATATGAGTTTGAAATTGGGTCACCTAGGGTCATAAACTAGGTCACTTGGTCAAATTAAAGAAATACGTTTAAGGCACTCTACTCAGGTGAGCGATCCAGGGCCATCATGGCCCTGTTGTTTTTGGGTTTTTTTTTCCGACATATTTCTTGTCACAGTCCATTTTAGATTTATATTTGGAGCCGCCAAATGGTTCCAGAGTCTCAGACTTCTCACTTACCGCTTACATTAAAGATTTGATAAAAGAATCCGACCCATTTTCTCCGATTTTACTCATCATTTGATCGCTAAATCTAAAAATGTTTTGATTTGATTAGAGACAGTTTCCGGCAAGAGAGATAATTAGCTGTATTCGACTGGTAATTACAGCTTTTTGTGTTCCACTTTTTGTATTCAACTGGTAAATTTCTTGGTTTCGTAAACTTTCGTGAAGCACAAACCTTACGCTTTCAAATTGTTGTAATGTTTGTGCAGCATGAAACAGGCACCTTACAGGTATGTGGAGCTTAATATTCATTTTCATGCTTCACATAAGTTGACCAGTCGAATATGGCTATTGCTAAATCATGGCCCATTTCGCATGGAAGTTGTTTGAAATCAGATTAAAAATGTTCACGTGTGCGACATTGTCATCAAAGATCTTTAAATCGGTGCTAAAATGATACTTTTGCTTAGTCTAATTTAAAAATCATAATGATGATCTTGAAGTTCTTCAGACATTTCTCAACAGCAATTAAAATCAAGATGCATAAGTAGCTGTATATTATTGTTGTATGCAGTGAATGCCGAGGTACACCAAATGTGTATATTAGGTTTCCAGAAATCAGGGATTGTCAGACTGCTGTTAATCATTCTAAATGTCATTTTTTGTACGAAGTGAGAACATTTGTATTTCACTGGATAAGTATACAGATCTTTGTTTCAAAGTTTTCCCCTATATTTTCCACTTGTCCGCAGACAACTAGACTGAAAAAAGTCACTTGTCAGGAGCCAAATTTTAGGTTTCCAGAAATCAGGGATTGTCTTAGGCTGCTGTTTATCATTCTGAATGTCATTTTTTGTACGAAGTGAAAACATTTGTATTTCGCTGGATAAGTATACAGATCTTTGTTTCAAATTTTCCTCATTTTTTTTACTTGTCCGCAGACAACTAGACTCGAAAAAGTCACTTTTCCGGAGCCAAAGTTTCCTGAGTCGGGCATAGTATTTCCACACCCCTGATACATTAGTGATGACTTTTTCCTTCAAATACATTGAAAATGTTTGCTTGCATGTATGTAAATCATTACCCGCAGAATTAGAGTTCAACCCTTTACTAAACTTGCCTATGTTTTAAGAGCCTTGACCAAACAGCTTTTGAAAAATTGTGGGAAAAGAATAAAATGCTGGTACCCAGCATTTTCTCCTTTGTCTGCAATGCCTGTAGCTCCACTGGCATAAGGTCAGCGAGCTTAGGTCATGGCCTTATGTCCGTCATGCGTCCATGAGTCTGTGCATGCATAGATTAATTTTTTTTCAAACATCTTCTTCTCTGATATTACCTATCCAATTTTGACCAAACTTCTCAGAAATGATCCTACCATGGTCCTATCCAGAATTTCTAGAAAGAATTTGTTTTCTGTAAAAACTGGTTGCCATGGCAACTAATGGCAACAACACTGTAAAATTTTGGAAACCTTTGAAAATCTTCTGGTCTGAAACCATTAGGCCTAGGGCTACCAAATTTGGCATGTAGGTTCATGTAATGGACCTCTACTAAATTTTTTCAAATTAAAGTCCTTGGGCTATAATTGGCCCTGCCCAGGGGTCACAAGTTTTACATGGGCTTATGTAGGGAAAACTTTAAAAATCCCCTTGTTCTAAACCATATTGCCTATGGCTACGAAAATTGGCATTTAGCTTCATCTGATGAACCTCAACTAAAGTTCTTCAAGTTATAGCCCTGGTACCAAAATTGACCCCGCCTTGGGGTCACAAGTTTTACATGGGCTTATCTAGGGAAAACTTTAAAAATCTTCTGCTTCTAAGCCATATGGCCTAGGGCTGCCAAATTTGATATGCAAATTCACCTAATGGATTCTACTAAGATTCATCAAATTATTGGCCCGTGGGTCAAAATTGGCCCTGTCACTGGAGTCACAAGTTTTACAAGGGTTTTTTATAGTGAAAACTTTAAAAATCTTCTTGTGCTAACTCTAAGGCCTCTAGGGTTACAAAATTTGGCATATAGCTTCATCCAGTGCATCTCTTCTGAATTTGTTCAAAATTTAGCCATTGAATAGAAATAAACCCTGCCTCTCATGTTTTATTGTGGAAATTTTGGAAATCTTTTTGTTTATAACAATGCGGCCTAGACCTATATTATTTAGTATGTGGCTATATTTTGTTGACCTCTACCAGGATTCAAGTAATAGCTCATAATTATAGCTTGAAATGGTAATTATAGGGCAAAAATGGGACTCACCTTGGGGTCACAATTTTCACATGGGCTTTTATAGAGAAAACTTTATCAATTTTCTTGTTCGAAACCTTTTGGCCTAGAATTGTCATTGGCAAATGCTTTTAGTTTGGACAAGTGTAAAACCTTGTCATTTGGTACGAAAGAAATGTTCTGATTAACTCTTTACCATACGACAAAATGTTTCACTTGTCCAAACTGAAGGCATTTGCAGCTGAGGACAAAATAGGTTTGACCTAATGGTGGGATTTGTGTCTTAACCCTTTAACCACACAATCCCGAATTTTAATGACCCTGAGACAGAAAGCTTTTGAAAACATTGTGGGAATAGGAGAAAATGCTGGTAAACAGCATTTTCTCCTTTTCCCCACAATGCTTTCTACCCTTCCCAAAACAAATTTCAGTTTTTGAGTCACATTTAAGGTTTCGTCTGCAAATGCTTTCAATTTGGACTAGCCCTAAATTTTGTCATTTAGTAAAGAGTTAAAGGATAGAAAACATTGTGGGAAAAGGAGAAAATGCTGGTTACCAGCATAAAGGGTTACAGGAGTAGTTTTCCTGTTAAGAGCCATAGTTGCATCTCTTAATATAATGATTTTTTATAGTTGTCTGCTGCATCATAATAAATGTTACCTGCTGGAGGTATTTCAAAATAATGAAGATGAAAGACTATATGAGCCATGCTCTGTGAAAAGGGGGCTTAATGCATCAGCGAAAAGTATTGACCCAGGTCAGCCTGTGCAGGCTGACCCGGGCCGAAACTTTTCGCTACATGTCAATTTTCTGTATGTCAAAGGAACGCTCTACCTTATGATTCATTGGGTTGTTTAAAAAAAGTTGCCATCATGGATCCAAAACTATGTGATGGCTTGATTGGCATCTTGCATTACGAAGATGCATTAAGCCCCCTTGTGCCAGAGCATGGCTCAATTATATAAACTTTCACATATAATCTTTTTTTGTTACATATATGTGTACATTGCTAGGTATCTGGAATACTTAAAAAGAAAGAAAGTGAAAGGACAGAAGAGGAAAAAACAGTACTTGCAAAGAATGAGGTCATTGTCAGAAGAATTCATAAGAATAAAGAGAGGAGACTTCTGTCAGAGCAAAGAATTCTGGAGGTAAAATTGACCCGTTACCAAACAGACCTGAGTTTTATAAACACGGAGAAAAGAAGGCTTTTGAAATTGTTGTGGGAAAAGGAGAAAGTGCTGGTTTATTCCAGTCTTACCCCAGAAGATTGTTAAACCCATTAAATCACAATCCCGAGTTTTAATGACCCTGAGGAAAAAGCCTTTTGAAAACATTGTCAGAAAAGGAGAAAATGCTGGTAACCAGCATTTTCTCCTTTTTCCAAAATGTTTTCTACTCTTCCCAAAACGAATTCAATTTTTGAGTGACATTTACTTTGTCGTCTGCAAATGCTTTGAATTTGGACTGGTCTAAAATTTTGTCGTTTGGTAAAGAGTTAAACAATGAATATGTAGAAAATCAGCTTAGAAAAAGTTTGATACAAAGATCTGGGTAAAGAATGCATGGACAGATGTACTGAAATCTGGATGAAACAGCATGGGCAGAGGCACTGAAATCTGTGTAAAGAATGCATTGATACTGGCCACTGAAATTGAACTCTTTACCACACAATCCTGAGTTTTAACGACCCTGAGACAGAAACCTTTTGAAAACATTGTGGGAAAAGGACAAAATGCTGGTAACTAGCATTTTCTCCTTTTCCCGCAATGTTTTCTACCACTTCCAATACAGAAATTATTTTTGAGCTACATTAAATTTGTTGTCTGCTTTATGTCTTGAATTGGGACAAGTCTAACATTTTTTACATTTTTGTTGTGTGGTAAAGAGTTAACGGAAAAAATGTTGACAACAGTGTTGAATAGCAAACAAACTCAAAACAGAAACTGCTGACTTCATTGTATAGGATTTGCTCCATAGATGTCCCCATAGACTATTTACTAATGTCAGAAATCCCAGCACACTTCTTTTCCATGCCACTGGAGATCTGAAAGCAGTAAGTCTTCCAGGTGTTGTAATATCATGCAATAATGATCATGTTCATTACTGTTCATGGAATCAAGCTTTTTCACACTTTGTCCTGGACTCCATGTTGAACAAATTTGCAGTGGACCATTGTGGCTGAAAAGATTTCAGTTGTATTTTAAAGGAAAGAAAACATTTTCTAAACAGGAGAAAAAGCCGGTTATTTACATTTCTCACAATGATATCAAAAGATTTATTACCAAGGTTTGAAAATCGGGGAAAAGTTTGATATAGTGTGAAATGATTGTGTCCTGAAATGAATTTGCACCAGAAGATATTGAGGATATCCACATAAACTATGGATTATAGTCAATATGGTATAAGATTACGGTAACTTTAACTAACGACAGAATTTTAGACTTGTACAAATTGAAAGTATTTGCAGATAACAATTTGAGTGTTTCTCAAATGCTGAGATTTGTCTTTGAAAGGGTAGAAAACATTTAGGGAAAAAGAGAAAATGCTGGTTACCAGTTGTTAAAACTCCGGATTGTGTGGTATAGGGTTAATTCATATTAAATTACATGTATATACATGTAAAACATTGCATAGTGGAAAATTGCTCAGTTGTGCAATTTCTCCTTTTGTCATCATCTTTTCAAAAGTGATCTACAACACAAATTTGTCAGACACAGAAGATTATGAGTTAACATAATGGTATGTATAATTTTAGACAGAAGATGATGATCAAGTATTACAACACAAGTGTTGGCAGCTAGCACAGGAAATCCTACAATCAAAACAGACTGTGATATACACTGGTGCTGGAATCAGTACAGTAAGGATTCTTTGTTTCTAATGCTAATTTTCCTTGGGTTTTTTTTTTTTTTTTTGATGATGTTGTTTTTGTTGTTGCCCGCCCAGGAAGTTCAGTGGCTGGGGTATGTGACTCGTGACCAGGTGGTTGTAAGTTCAATACCCAGTTGAGGCAAACTTTCTTTGTGGCAATCTTTTGCCTGTCACCTCTGATGCATGTGAGAAAAGTAGTCAGTGACTTGGAGAGAAAGTTGTGTCAGTACTGGTAGCCAGGAAACACATGCTTAGGTGCACTGACTGCCGTGATATGATCTAAGCTGTTAAAATGGCTTTAAACTCCGATCAATCAATCAGTCGATCAATCAATCAACCAGTCAACTGTTTTTGTTGTTACAGGTACTTAACAATCAGATGGCATTCTCTTTACATAAAATTAACCTGAAATAATATTACTGGTATTGTTTTAAATTATTATTTTATTATGTTCCCAATTAGTGTTACAATCTAACGACATATATAAGTTAGTTTAAAACAACAGTTCATTTCAGATTAACCCTTTACCACACAATCCCGACTTTTAATGACCCTGAGATAGAAGCCTTTTGAAAACATTGTGGGAAAAGGAGAAAATGCTGGTATCCAGCATTTTCTCCTTTTCCCACAATGTTTTCTATCCTTCCCATGACAAATTTCAATTTTTCGGTCACATTTATTTTGTCGTCTGCAAATGCTTTCAATTTGGACTGGTCTATAATTTTATTGTGTGGAAAAGAGTTAATTATGAAACCATTGTTTTGGCTGTATCCATATGTAAACAGAATGCCTTCAGATTGTTGCTTACATGCAATTATAAATGTCTAATATTGTCAGTTAGCTAACCTTGGGCAAATGACACTTGCCCTAAAAGTGCCTTCGCAACTATAGCTGTTTTTTTGTAGCCAGTGTAGATCAAGATCAGAAAACATAGAATATTCAGTCTGATGCTAATTTACATTGTCCTCTTTGCTGAGACACTCTAGGCAAGAGCAACCCTGAAACTGCAGCTATTTAGGTCTTATTTCAAGACTGAAAGTGTCTATTAGGTTTATTTGGCGCTCTAATGCATCTAGTGTGACTAATCATGCAGTTTTCTGGCAGGGTAGAGATTCTGGGACATTGTGCTAATAGACTAAGAAACACTCCTGTCAATCAGGAAGCACTCAGTTGGGACTTTGTCCCTTTCAGACTTATTGGAGAATTAAAGTTATAGCCATAAGTGGGTTTGTCTTGCTTCTTTGAGAATGGATTATATTTCTACAAGTTGAATCAACAATTGTCTTCTGTATAAGTGTTTGTAGAACACTGCCTATGTTCTATAGATTTATCCATGGTGAATCACCTTTAGCGAACCTAGATGATATGTTATACTTAACTCTGTCCTGCTAAATAATTTAAATGAAACTTTCAAGCTGATGAAAAAAACTAGAATATTGCTACTTCAAACTTATTTTATTGGACAGTGTAGATCCAAGATCAGACTACATGGTCTGTGCAGTCTGATCTTGATCTACACTGTCCACAAAAGGTCAGTTAGTCATGCTTAGCAGCCTAAGGGTTAGAATTGTGTATTGTAGCTGTATAAATGAAAGACTTTGATACATCTTAAAGTCTAACAATTCTTATATAACATGCAAGAAAGTACTTAAACTGTGAAATTGCCTTTTTGCATCATTGTTCCAGGTGAGGGATTTAGTCTTTTTGAGAACTTCTTGCATCACTTCTTAGGTATAGATATGGCAAAAGAAAGATCTGTATGGAAATAGGTTCACATACCAAACAAAGAAATTGGAAACAACTTGACTATTTTTTTTATTTAGGCAGCTTCCATACCTGACTATAGAGGACCTCAGGGAGTATGGACTCTTTTACAGAAAGGAGAACAGCTAATGTAAGTCTGACCATGTATACTGATCATTGGTTTAACTCTTTACCACACAATCCCAACTTTTAATGGCCCTGAGAAAGAAAGCTTTTGAAAACATGGTGGGAAAAGGAGAAAATGCTGGTAACCAGCATTTTCTCCTTTTCCCACAATGTTTTTTATCTTTCTAAAAAAAAGTTTAACTTTTAGAATTACACTGAATTTGTGGTCTGCAAATTGTTTCAGTTTCGACAAGTCTAGAATTCTTTCGTGTGGTAATTTTAGATTCCACGGATAGCCAGCTGTTTGGCTAAGATAGGATATTTCAGTCAATTGAATGACTGTTGTTTGAAATCAAAATTAGAAATTTGCAATGCTCTGAGAAAGTGGGCTTATATCATGTGCGAAAAGTATCGACCTATGTCAGGGTGTGCAGTCCTTGCAGGCCCACATGGGCCGAAACTTTTCGCCATCTTTACATTTTCTGCATGTCAAAGGATAATTCTACCATATGATTCAGTCAGTTGTTTGACAGAATGGATTTTATGGATCCATGATTAGGTGATGTTTTGCTTGGCATAATGCATTACAGAGATGCATTAAGCCCCCTTTTGCTAGAGCATAGCTCAAATGAAAATGAGCGTGCCCTGGCAAAAGGTATTAAATTCATCTCTTTAATGCAATATACCAAGCAAATCATCACATAATAATGAATTCATAAAGTTCATTTTTTCTTACTGTCCGCTGAGTCCTTAGGTAGAATGGTCCTTGGACATGCAGAACATTTGCAAATAAATAAAAATTTTGACTCATGCCAGCCCGCGCGAAATGTGCAGGCTGTCATGGGACAACATTTTTTGCAGATGCATTAAACTCCCTTTCCACAGCGCATGGCCCATTTATATGTATACTCAATTGTCGAATACAGCCTCTGTGACTTACCTGCTTTTCTAGTAATCTGTTTGTAATAACATTTGAAGTGTAAGAGCTCCAGATAAATGAAATTAACATTTTCAGTCACTGAATCTCGACATGTTACCTTGGATAAGTAGAATCAGACTGCATTTTTATGTGCAGTCTGGTCAAGATCTTAATTGACTGTATATGCAACTGAATTCTGCATATCAATTTTTAGCTCCACTGGCCGAAGGCCAGCGGGCTTATGTCATGGCCCGGTGTCCGTCGTGCGTCTGTCCGTCCCTCCGTCCGTCTGTGTGTCCGTCCGTCCGTTAACTTTTATTTCAAACATCTTCTTCTCTGAAACTACCCATCCAATTTTCATGAAACTTCACAGAAATGATCCTGTCATGGTCCTCTTCAGAATTTCTTGAAAGAATTTGATTCCTTCTAGTTGGTGCCCAAATTATAGTCCTGGGGTCAATTTGGCCTCATGCTGGGGGGGGGGGGGGGGTTCACAAGATTTACATAGGCTTACATAGGGAAAACTTTTAAATCTTGGTGTACATAGCCATAAGGCTTAGGCTACCAAATTTTGCATAATTATAGCATTATCTAGTGGACAACTACAAAGAGGGCCCAAGTTACAGCCCTAGGATCAAGTTTGACCCTGCACCAGGGGTCACAAGTTTTACATGGGTTTATGGAGTGAAAAGTTCAGAAACCGTCTTGTTACTAGCCATAAGGCCAAGAACTCCCAAATTTGGCATTTACACATATTCCCCATTTAGTCCGACTGTAGCCCTGGGGTCAAAGTTTTATAAGGGCTTATATAGTGAAGACTTCTCTTCATGGTTTATATTTATAAGCCAGTGGAGCGATACAGGGCCATCTTGGCCCTCTTGTTAACCCTTTTCCTGCTAAATAACTAACACAAAATTTTCAAGCCGATAGAACAAACCTGAATAATGCTTATTCAAGCTTATTCTTTGGAGAAATATATCTCCTTATCAGACAGTGTAGATCAACGATCAGACTGCACATTTTGTGCAGTATGATCTTGATCTACACCGTCCACAGTAGGTCAGTGGGTCGCGCTTAGCAGCCTAGGGTTAAAGTACATTCACTTAGATATTTGTGACAAGGTTATAGTCATTTATAACATGTACATGATGGACGAAATCTTTGAGTATGAAAGTAATTGGTACGAAGTATTTGAAAGTGATTGATGTGTCACAGTTCCGGAAGAAAATGATGGAACTGCTCAACTAAGATGTGTTATATATCTTACTGTATACTTTGTATAATTTTTATTATGTATTAAAACCACATTTATAGAAATGCAAATTTCAGTTATAATCCGATTGCATTTATATGGATAATTTGGATCATTCATGACCAACATAATTCCTTACATTTTTTTTGTGGCTCTATATTGTAACCAAGATCACCATTTTGCAGTCTCGTAATTAAAATGGTTAAATTTTTAAGATTTGTAAGATACTGTTTTCTCAATCTTGTTTGGATGAATTTGAAGAGAATGAATGGTCTGGAGAATGTTAAAAAGACACATATGGGTATCAGTTTGCAATCTTATTTTTTTCAGACCTCAAGATTTAAGTGATGCAGAGCCAACCCTTACTCACATGTGTATAACAGCATTACAGAAAAAAGGCCATGTATGTCATAATAAGTGAGCCATGCTCTTTAAAAAGGGGTCTAAATGTATCTGCAGAAATATTGAACTGCGCAGGCTGACATGGGTCGAAACATTTTGCTATCGGTCAATTTTATGCATGCCAAAGGACCATTCTACCTCCAGATCCAATCGGTTGTTCTATAAAATGGATTTTATGCATCCATGATCAAATGATGGCTTTCTGTGTATAATACATCACAGAGATGCATAAGCCCCCTTTTACCAGAGAATGACTCAAGTGTTTAGCTCACACACACGCAAAGTGCTCACATATGAGCTCCTTTAAAACCTAAGTCTTTGTTTACAGTCATTTGTATTTTCAGTTATTTGTCTTTGATTGGCTGTCTTGATTCATGAACGCTTACCTACCTTAAAACATTGACACATGTCAGTCATCTGAAAACAATGGCCACTTAGTGAAGATGACAATCTTTTGTTGTATGGTTGGTCTCAATTTTAGTGGCTTGTGGAAAAGTGAATTTTAAAACTAGGTTAAAAGATGCCAGGGCCCGTATTCACCAACAGTTCTTAAGAACATTCTTTGTCTTATTCTCCAAGATTTTCAAAATTAGAAAGTAACACAACTTCTGATTGGCTGAACCAAATTGTTTAAGCCAGTCAAAAGGTGTGTTACTTTCAAATTCAGAAAATTCTGGAGAATAAGACTGAGAATGTTCTTAAGAATGGTTGGTGAATGTGGACCCAGGTCGCTCTATTTTTTGTTTACCCTGGTTTTAAATTCATTTTTCTGTCAGCGAATAACACATGGACCAACCATACAACAAAAGATTGTCATCTTCACAATAATTTCCATACTTATAAATGGTATGATTTAAATTTAAATTGATATTTTTAACTTCCTTTTTGTTTACTTTTGGTTGCTATTGGGCCTTTTCATGTAGAAGTATCAAAGTAACTGATGAACTGTTTTGTACTTTCTTACAGGTAACCCATGTTGTATCGCAGAACTGTGATGGACTTCATCTAAGGAGTGGGTTACCCAGGAAATCCTTATCAGAGGTGCATGGAAATATGTTTATAGAGGTAGGGATCAGCATCTGTTGTTAAATCCTACAGAGTTTCTGGCTAGAGCTTGATGACATTGTATTCACTCTTTAACCCATTACCTCACAATGCCAACTTTTAATGACCGTGAGAAAGAAGACTTTGAAAACATTGTGGGAAAAGGAGAAAATGCTGTTCAGCAGCATTTTCTCCCTTTTCCAAAATGTTTTACTACCCTATCAAAGACAAATTCCATCATTTGTGCTAAATTTACATTGTCCTTTGCACATGCCCGCTTGGGTAGCTCAGTGGTTAGTGTATGTGACTTGCAACCTGGTGATTGAGAGCTCAATACCCGGTTGAAGCAAACTTTCTGTCTGGAGATTTTTCGCCTCTCACCTCAGATGCATGTGAGAAAATAGTCAATGGCTTTTGAAAGAAAGTTGTGTAAGTACTGGTGTGAGAAAGCCAGGAAACACATGGGTGCATCACTGAATCACTAACCGCCATGTTATGACATGAGTTGCTAAAATGGCATTAAACTCCAATCCAAACGAAATCCTTTGCATATACCTTGGGTTTGGACAAATCTGCAATTTTGTTGTTGTTAGAGGGTTAACACATGACAAGTTTTAGACTCCTCCAAATCAAAATCAGTTACACTGGACAAATTAAATGTGGCCCAAATAATGAAATTTGTCTTAGACTGAGTAGAAAAGAATATGGAAAAATGAGAAATGCTGGTCACCAGTATTTTCCTTTTTTTCCAAAATGTTTTTAAATGCTGATGAACATTCAGTCATTGAATTCAGTCATTGTGTGGAAAGGGGGATGTAATTCTTGTCTTTATTTATTTATGACCGTAAGCTTTGTTTAAATTTTTTCATCAAGTATTACATTCGTTCATTTGATTTCAAGTAGATGTATGGCCAGGTTTACCATCCTAGTACACAGTCTGTCTTAACTCTTCACCAGACGGCAAGGTATTACCGTTATTAGATTGTCCAAATCAAAGGTTTTTCTGATGATTTTTACAATGATGGGATCATCTAAAAAGGCTTGAAAACACTGTGGGGATAAAAGGAAAATGCTTGTTGCCTTAGAAAAGCCCTCTTCAGAGTCATTAACCCTTAAAGAGCCTTTCACATCTTTAGTTGCCATGGTAACCAGAGTAGATCAAGAACAGATTGCACAAAATAGGCAATCTGATCTTTGATGTGTGTTGTTGGCATAGCTGAAACACTAATCAGAAACAACAATGAAATTGCATTTGTTTTGGCCTTATCTCTAGCATAAAAATGTCTCTTGGGTTTAATCAGCGCTCTAAGGATTAAAACATGGAAATGCTGGAAACCAGCATTTTCTCTTTTCCCCACAATGTGTTCACCTGTTACATAGACAAATTATCCCTTTGACCTGCTACTAATTTATGGCCTGCAAGTGCTTTCCTTTTTGACAAATCTAAAATTTACTTGTGTGATAAAAAGTAAAGCAAACATTTTTCAATTCATATGTAGCTCTGTGCTGAAACATCTTTTGAGTTTACAATTTTATTCAATTTTTCAGATTTGCTATACCTGCAAGCCACATCGAGAGTACATCCGACTTTTTGATGTGACGGAAAACACTGGTGTGAGAAGACATCAAACAGGACGTGTGTGTAAGAAGTGTGGAGGAAACCTTAGAGATACCATTGTACATTTTGGGGAGAAAAGTGGACTTAAGTCCCCGTATAGATGGAAAGAAGCAGTGAGAGCAGCTAATAACTGTGATCTTATCTTGTGTCTAGGTTCTAGTCTTAAGGTAGGCACACTTTCTAAGGTATGGCATATGTAATGGGGAACAGCTAAATGTACTGTAAAAGTGGATATTGTCGCCGGACTAAAATTTCACGAATTACCAAATACTGACCTTATGCGTGATTTAATTTCTGCAAAACCAGCAACAGATGATCATGCATGTGAAATACACACTAAGATTTACTCAGCTTCTGATCTTGTATGTGTAATACACACCGATTTTCACACAAAGTAACAAACATATTGATAATTATTGTACCAATTATAAAAACATTTTTTGACATATGCGTACAGGTGTGATGATCTGTCTGTCAATCGACTCTTTTCTGTTACACGATTTCATCAGCTTGTACATATAACAGGTTTTTAATTTCAAAACGGCAATACATCTGCATTGTTGCAATCATGATTTTCACACAAATTAACAAACATTTTTATAATTATTGTAACGGGTGTAAACACATTCTTTTATCTACGTGTACAGGTGTGATGATCTGTCCATCAATCACCTCAGCAGATGATTTAAAAAAAAAAAATGTGGTTAAAGTAAAAGAGAAAGGTTAACAAACTTTTTTCCAAATTACATTGATGTAAGTTAAATTTACGCTGGCAGATGTTGTCGCAATTTTCAGTATGCGTAAATCGCCAAGATTTCCATGACGCGAACATTTTCGGTTTTACAGCATGTCTGCTAACTCTTTACCAAGTGACATAATTTTAGATTTGTCCAAATTGAAAGCATTTGCAGATGACAATTAAAAGGTGACACAAATGAAGAGATTATCTTTGAAAGGGTAGAAAACAATGTGAGAAAAGAAGAAAATGCTGGTTACCAGCATTTTCTTCTTTTCCCACATTGTTTTCAAGAGCTATCTTTTTCAGGGTTGTTAAAACTCGGAATTGTGTGGCAAAGGGTTAAAGTGGCATCTTCCAGAAGTTTGTATGATTAAAATTTCAAACAATTAACATAAGTTCGACCAAGCTACATCTTTAGCTTGGCTGTTTTCAAAGAAAACACTGAGGTATTGTCATAGCCCTGTCGTTGTCTGCATCGTCATCACCATGCAAAACCTTTGACATTGATAATATCTTTATTATGACTGAAGAGATTTACTTCAAACCGGGACAAGTTGTGAACTCAAAAGGGGAACCCATAGAGTAAGGCCAGATAACCATCAAAGTATTTTGTGACACAGTTATGTCCCTTTTTCAACTTCAAACTTACACTGAAAATCAAGCAACTGCAGCCGAGGGTTGGCACCTGCATGCAGAGCTGTTGGTGTGATTTGACTGAATGGCTGTTGAAAGTAGCGTAATACACCATTCAACTATTTAACCCTTTACCACACAATCTGGAATTTTAACTACTCGTAGAAAGAAGGCTTTTGAAAACATTGTGGGAAAAGGAGAAAATGCAAATGACCAGTGGTTTCTTCTTTTCCCAAAGTGTTTTCTACCTATTCAAGGACAAATACTATCATTTCAAAAAGATTGGAATTCTCATCCGTAAATTCCTTCATTATGAATGAGTATGGAACTTTTTTGTGTGGTAAAGGGTTGAATTCTTATGACATTAACTCTTATCAACAGATCCTGAAGAAATACTCATGTTTATGGTGCATGGATAGAGCAAGGAATAAACGCCCTAAACTTGTGATTGTCAACTTACAGTGGACTCCCAAAGACAGTGATTCCTTCTTGAAAATAAATGGTTTGTATTTCCTGGTTTGGTTTGGTTTGGTAGCAAAGTTTGCTGTGCAGCCACCTAGTCTTCATAGGGCAATACGAAGTTTGCTGTGCCAAGTATAGCTGCTCAGTTGGTAGCAAACAGGGGTTGCAATCCAGGACCATGGATTCATTTCAAAGCTTGACCAGACTTTTTCCAGGGATTGATGATAGTTATTGTAAGAGGCCAAAGATTCTTTCCTCTTTCATCTCTTAACATGGTTTTGAAAATACATGTAATTATTTTGAAGAGCAGCCAGTGGCTTGGAAAAAATATTGGGAGAAGTACTAGTGGAAGAACCTCCAGGAAGGCTTGATGGGTTCCCTGGCTGCTGGGATATGACTGCATTAACGTTGAAAATAGTGCAAAACACTATACAGACAAATTCTCTTTCAAAATCATTGAGTGTTGAGAAGATACAAATGATTATTTCTGTACCAAATGACAGTATGTTAAACTTTACAAAATTGAAGCGGACAATGAATGAAGCCTAGCTTAAATAATAGGATTTGTCTTTGAATGTAGGGGTAGATAACATTTTAGTAAAGGTTCAAATGCTTAACCCTTTACCACACTACAAAAAATGTAGACTTGTCCAAATTGAAAGCAATTGCAGATGACATTTGAAAAGTTATTCAAATGATGGAATTTGTCTTTGATAGGGTAGAAAACATTGTGGGAAAAGAGCATCTTCTCCTTTTCCCACAATGATTTCAAAAGGCTTCTTCCTCATGGATGGTTAAAACTCGGGATTGTGTGGTAAAGAGTTAAGACAAACATTTGCTTTGTACAAGTAAATTTCAACACATTTGCCATTTTGGGGTACTCAATATATGAGCCATGCTCTGTGAAAAGGGGGCTTAATGCATTTGCGAAAAGTATTGACCTGGGCCAAAACTTTTTGCTATTGGTCAATTTTCCATGTGTCAATTGACCATTGTACCGCATGGTTCAGTTTGTAAAACAAAAAAAAAGTGGCTATAATGGCATCATAATTATATGTTGCTTTGCTTGGTATCATGCATTACGGAGATGCCTTAAGCCCCCTTTTGCCAGAGCATGGCACTGGGGATATGGATATCATTATGAGCCTGACAATATGTTAGAGTATTGTCTGCTAGAGTTCCTTTGGCTGGCAGAAAAATGAACTGTGAAACTACAATTAAAGTTGCCAACTTTCAACCTTAGTCTGTAAATCGCGACCCATGGACCTTTTGCGGACAGTGTAGATCAAGATCAGACTGCACAGAACTTGCAGTCTGATCTTGGATCTACATTGTCCGATAAGGAGATATTTCCCCAACCTTCATAACGTTGAAATACCAACATATTGGTTTGCACCATCAGCTTGAAAGTTTCATCCAAGTTATTTAGCAGGGTAAGGCTTAATTCTAGTTTAAAGATTCATTTTTTTCTGCCAGTGACTGAACACGTTGCAGACCAATCAGTAACACATTGTCAGACTTATAATAGCATTCATACTTTTAAATTGTATGAATTCAGTATGCCTACAATTTGACCCGGAATTGTTTTACTTTTGGCCACTAGTGAGCCCTAAATTGAGGTAGCCACTAAAACAGGTTTTTCTGTATTTTTTTGTGTTTGTAGGTAGATGTGATGACGTCTTGCAGAGAGTTATGAAATTACTGAGATACGACATTCCTAGTTACTCAAGGTATTCTTTTTTATGCTGTATAACTCTTTACCACACGGCAATATTTTAGACTGGTTCAAATTGAAAGCATTTGCAGACAACAAATTAAATGTTGCTCAAATGATTGGATTTGTTTCTGAAAAGCTAGCATTTTCTCCTTTTCCCACAATGTTTTCAAAAGGCCTTTTTCCCAGGGTCGTTAAAACCTGGGATTGTTTGGTAAAGGGTTAATCTTTTGAAGCCTGAGTTTTGATGACCTTGAGAATACAGGGTTTAGCAAATATTGTGGGAATGGAGAAAATGGTCATAACCAGCATTTTCTCCTTTTCTAATTATGTTTTCAAGCTTTTCAAAGGTACATTCTACCACATGAGCCGCTTTTGATTTGTCTACTGCAAATGTTTAGATTTGGACAAATTTGAAAATTGATCTTTTAAGAAAAGCATGCCTACAAAAGGATTGAAGTCAATGTAAAAGAAGGAAGGCCATACACTTTTTATATCCAGTGGACTTTCCAAGCATCCTGATTATCAGAGGACTATTACACTCCTATGAGAACCTAATATTGTCATGATAAGAATGAATTGCTGGAACTTATGCTACGTTATTTACACCTAGGAAGGCATGCCTTAAGTTTCCAATAAAATAATGTTTACTGTGACTGAACATCCAGTTATCTTTTTTTATTTACTTTTGAACAGAGATTCTGATCCAATTTTCCAAGATGCTATCGCCTTGGAGGGAAATGAAGAGCAATCAACAACCAAGAAAATTTTGGAGAGACCTCAGTATCTGAGAAACATCCCCATGAAAACCATACCGAGATCTCGAACGCCGAGTGTATCGTCGTCTGATAGTGACAGCTCAGACATGTCTGACACATCAAGTAACAGTTCTGACATGACAGAGTCGGATACTGAGGATGAACAAGAACAGCTGAATAACAAAAGTGCTTCTAATCAACATTCCATTAAACTTAAACAATTTACTGAATATGCAAATGGTAAACGAGGTGCTCAAAACCTTCCGCAGAAACATGAGTTGGATATTTCATCTATTATATCCAAAGTCAAGGGCAGAGTTCAGCCTGAGAGAGACAAAGTAGATGTTAGACAAATGAGTCAGGAACAGAAATTTATGCTCAAATCTGAGAAGATTTGTAATGAAGCTAAACTAGCTATGCAACTCAAAAATGATACTGCTGTAAATAATTTTAACATTAATACAAATGCATTTCCAACTCAAGTTAGTCAAAATGTGAATCAGAATTTTGACGCCAAAAATGGTTTTCACGAAAAAGAAACCAATGACTGGACTAAGAAATTGCCATCATTATTAGAACATGTTCCATTAAATATGACTGGAAATAATGAATCAGTAGCTTCATATGAAGAGAAATTAAGATATCTTCAAACACTTCAGAGTCAGTTACAAGCTTTGAAGCAAACACAACAAATACTGAAAGAAAGAAAATCAAGTCATCATGATGGAGCAGTTCCAGTGGGTAGTGTCAATTACGGTACAAACCAGATGTCCCCTAAACATCATCCAACCTTCCAAAAGCCGTCGGCTACAGTTAATTGGCTTGTAGAAGGTAATTGTAAAATTGAAGTGCAAAATACAACCAATCAAGGGTCTTCCTTAAACGAGATTAACCATGAACCTCATATTGTAAGAGGGTATAACACTATGTGTAACACATTAACAAAGAATCAGTTAGAAGAATATGCTTGTCAGGAACGAAAAGCTTGCACAGACATGATCGAAGAACAACAGAGAAAGTTTGAAAAGGAGAAAGCGGATATGAAACGAGAACAAGAGAATGAGCATCGTCGGATGTATCAGCAGTTTGTGATGCAGCTTCAGGTTGCAGAACAAACAATGAGAGGAGAACAGAAAAAGGCTGAAATGCAGCAAGTGTTCTTGGTGCAACAGCAGATTTTACTGAACAAACAAACAGGTAAGCTACAAGAACTGTTCAGGAAGCATCAGGCAGAGCAAAAAGTTCTTACAGACATGCTTGAAAAGAGACAAAAAGAATGGGAGGCGTTTATGCAGTCAGTTACTGTCACTAGTCCTACAGGAAATATGGCTAGATCTGGTGGATCTCAACCACAGAATAACTCATCCCTATCATACAACAGTGCTATTAGTTCAAACCATTCACATTTACCATTGCCTGTGTCACAACCTCCTAGTGAAAGTCATATTAAAGTTGAAGGTATGATCAGTCCACAGGCTGTATTTTCTCTTGGAACAGCACCAGGTATGTACCAAGACAATCCATCAAGTAACCAGAAATTTGCATCAAATTTGAATAATGATAGGGTATTTAACAAGGTTGGAGGCCAGCAATTACATTCTGACCAGTTACACGGAGAGAGATATAGAAGTGGAAATGTTCATAAACCAGCCATTATGGTAACACCGGAAGAAAAACCGTCTTACACTGGTACTCCTAGTTTGTATGAAGGTTGTACAGATAAGAATAACACTCAAAAAGACACGAAAATACCAGGGTTTAATGAACTTGTTCAAGGAATTATATCCTGTGATTCATGTGCATTTTTAAAAGACTATGGTATGAGCAAAAGACGGTGTTCTAAATGTGACAGTTTGAAGATGAAGTATGGACTTGTAGATAAATATAGTTCTAACCCCATTGCAGGATCTTGTCCCACTCAGGTAGGTCACATGACATCCATAAAGGAGTATGGCTCCTCTATTCCAGTTTCAAGTTCTGTAGAGGCAGCAGGTAGCTCAAATCTCGCAAGCCAGTATTTTGGAGATGGAAATCCAGACATATCGTATATGACATCCTCTTCTCATAACTACCTCGATACAGCACAAGTCAATGTCACAGAGTCCAAGTCACCATGCTCTGACATTAATTCTGTTCCTGTGATTGATAGCTGCTCAAATCGTAATTATCCATGTCAAACTCCAACTACCTCATCTGTAAGTACTGTCCAGTTGGACTGTCCAGATAATAGTGACCAAGAACTATCCCCTGTGATACCATATGCATCGTCTGCTTTGTCCAACCCATCAACATCTGTGATCTCTCAAACTACTGTCAGTATTTCAGAGAATGAATCCAGTCTTGCCACAGAAACAAATATTTTAAGTGACACTAGCTTGTTAGTCAATCAGTCTAATGTTCATGTAAATACATTCAAAAACGAAATAAAGATGGAATTAGTCGACTATGCGGACAAGCAAACCAAAGCTGGAGAAAAAGCTGAAGGGCTAGTTAAATATGACATACCATTCAGGCCTAGATCTCAGTCAGACATTATGGGCATGAATGAAAGTATTACAGCTGATGCTGCTGAAAAAAGACAGGCCAGGTCTCAGTCTCATGGTGAACTATTGGTGACGGAAGAAAAAGATGGAGCAGAAAATGCTTCGGAAATGAAAGGAAAGGAAGTAACTGCAGCTAATATTGGAAAGAAAAGAAAATCTGCGGCAAATGTTTCAGTACCTGGCTGGTTTGGGAAAGGTCTGAATCTGAAGAAGAAAAGGAAATAATGAATCCATTTCTATTTCATTTGATAGGTTTTCTTTTCCAGTGTTTTGTTTTAATTTTAATTCTTCACTATATGAAATTTTTTTAGACTTGTTCGTATTCAATTTGTATCAAGTCAAAACTCTGCAATATCGTTTAGATTCACTGAATAAGCTATCTACCAGGCCACACGATTTTAATCTCTTCCATATTGAAAGCATTTGCTAATGCCAAATATGACTCAGATTATTCGATTTTGCCTTTGAAAGGACAGAAAACATTTTAGGACAATGACAAACTACTGTTTATCTGCATTTTCTGTTTTTGTCGCCAGATTTCTAAAAGCTACGTTCCACAGTGTTATTTAAACAAGGGATCGTTGGATATTTATGAAAGGAAATGGCAGTTCAGGCACGAAGGACATTTATATGAAGAGATTTTGACAAAAGCCACCAGCCTGGTGTTAAAACCAGTGTGTCATAAGTAGTTATCACTAATTCCTGTCTTTCTTGTAACTTGTCTCCTAACTTACCTGAGCAGGAAGTGCCTAAGGTCAGTTTGTGTAATCATACTGTGTCTGTTGCACGTCACCCACTTTAACATTTTGTGTGCACTGGAGGTCATTACTTAGTCTAGTGCTCATGAAATATGGTCGGAATGTTTGTGTATCTGATATATTGGATAAATTTTTGAAAAACTGTCACGTTAGGTCAAAGTATGTGTCACTCTGCCAAATCTTGGAAGAGCCAGATATGTATTCTTTGAATCTGAATTTTCAGACCAGAATGCATGTGTTTATCATATCTCTAATGAGATTTAACATGGGGCATCTTGGATCAAAAGTACCTGACTTGGTCAAATACAGGAAAGATCTTGTTAGTCATTGAAAAGTTACGGAATTTGTACAAAATTCATAAAACTTTAATGGATCTTTTGTTATATACCTATAAACGATCCGATTAAAATACGGGCGTTATCTAACTTCACAATACAACTCGACGGACAATTTTTCCGTATCGGCCTAGTATCGTGTGTAGAGCATAATCGTGTACATAGACTACTTCTGTGTAATATTTTGACGTTTGGGACTTTCAACCAGCTAGCATGACAAATCGAGGAAACCCCATTTATCAGTGTATTTGTAGATACTTCGACTATTATTTGTCATCAACTTTTTTTTTTTTTTTTTCAAAAATCCTTTTTATGTAGAACTTGATTTTGTCCGATATCAGTGCCAGCACATAAACACGTGTTGTTTCGAAAGGGTATTTTCAAATGCTACTGTACAGTACACTCGTGAACTTCAGCATCGCGATTAATAATCACAAGCTTGACTCGCCTCCTGCGTTGAAACGAAAAATAATGTACTGTTCTTGACAGAAACGAAAAATAATGTACTGTTCTTGACGGAAACGAAAAATAATGTACTGTTCTTGACAGCGACAGTGCATAACAACCACTGACTTCCTTTTCAGTGTTTAAGAAATAGTTTTTAAGTCACTGTTGTTGTTTATTTTCGTGTGGCGGCTCGAACAGCAACTGCCATTTTTAAATGCATTCTGATCTATGCAGACTTACCGTTATCTATGTATATTCATCCGCTATTCACAAATATTATACATATATGTACGATAAAATGTAGTTCTTGGATTTTTTGGTCATTCGTACTGATTTTGTGATGTTTCTTTACAGTTAAAGTTGTGAGGTAAAAAGGAATATTACAACAGTCTGCATTTCTGTGTGGTCAGATAATGTATCGTTGCGTGTGTAAAGAGATGTGCATCGGATTCGACCTTCGGTCTCATCCGATACGCATCTCTACATACGCAACTCGACATGATCCGGCCTCGCAGAAATGCCGACTGTTGTAATATTCCATATGGGTTTAAGTGAACTCGTAATTGATCCCTCAATGATGTAAGGTTAAGCCTTAAGGTGAGCGATCCAGGGCCACCATGGCTCTCATATTTGTAATTATTATGCTTCAGAACTGCTTGCAGTTATTTCTTGTCCAAACTTAAATAAACTGAATGCCTGTATGTCACAATTTTGGTGATTTCTTTATATGTTCATATCAATCCATCGACTGAAAGACACTGCGTGTTAATTAGAGCCTTTGCAGAGTTTGTCGACCGATTAAAGCTTTCCTACCTTTTGAAGAGGGATATTCAGTCTTTTGTCAAAACTTGTGAATCGCAGTTTTCAGTTTTCCTACCGATTCAATTTTTAGCTCCACTGGCCGAAGGCCAGCGAGCTATTGTCATGGCGTTGTGTCCGTCGTGCGTCCGTCCGTCCGTTCGTCCGTGCGTGCGTCCGTAAACTTTTTCTTTAAAAAACTTCTCCTCAGAAACTATTGACTGGATTTTTACCAAATTTCACAGGAATGTTCCTTTGGTGGTCCTCTTTCAAATTCCTTCAAATAATTGTGTTCCATGAAGAATTCTGGTTGCCATGGCAACCAAAGTAAAAAACCTTTAAAAATCTTCTCCTCCCAAACCGCTATTTGGATAGCATTATTATTTTGCAGGAATGTTCCTTAGATACAGGTTTACAGAATTCCTTTAAAAAAAAATGATCTGTCAAAAAACATGGCTTTTATGGGAGACTCATTTTCCTTTTATGGTATAAAGTAAAATCTTTGAAAAATTTCTTCTCTAAAACTACTCATTGGATTTCATTGTTGTTTTACAGGTAAGTTCCTATGGTGGTTGTCTGCCAAATTGTTTCTATGGTGGTTGTATACCAAATTCCTTTTTAAAAAAATGATACACCTAAAAACACATTTTTTTATAGACAAGGCTTATATTTCAAAAAAATGTTCTCCAAAACTATTTATTATGTTAGTTTTATCGACTAACAAAGAAAAAGGAAGAAAATTGGATTGACTTGACCTAGTCAGGGCTGTCCTATTTAAGCCCACACATTTTCCTTGGTATTAAGATCACAATTTACTCCAATGATATGCTATTAGTTAGTACTAGTAATAAAATATCACTGGCCATAAATAAGATAAAAGCTTGAGCACCTTTCACAACTTGAGCTTTTCAATTTTGCCTTATTACTAAGCCTGAGTAACCATGCCAAGATAAAAAAGAAAAAGTATTTTAATAACAAAACCCCCATGTTGTAGGTACTTTATAGTCCTTTTGATATAGAACAAGAGAACCTCTGCACTTTTAATTTTTATTAGTTCTGGTAAAGGTTTGTTGACCTACTAATGAGTAAATGCAGAGTGGACAGAAGGTGTGTAAATCCTGGTGACCTGGTACAGAGTGGGACAGGGCTTTACATTTGTGATAAGGCATTAATGTTATCCAGTCAAACTGATCCTGCAACTTCAGTACACCATAATTAATCTGTGCCCTGGAGCAGGATATTTGATTTATGTAAATGCATTTGTAGACCATTTTGTTGTTTGCCACAGAAGACATTCTAACTGTGACTGTGAAAAAGTTGATTATTAGGGATTAGGTGTTCATTGTATGCCAGCATATTTCATTCTATCTGGTGTATTGATGTAAGTTGATCTATATTGCTGTAACATTCATTCATTTGCCCTCCTAGCTGTTCTTTTAGATTACCCCTTTACCACACAATCACAACTTTTAACGACCCTGAGAAAGACATATTTTCTATATTTTGATGTTTCCCCACCCAAAATGGTTTGTGAAAGGACCTGTTGCAGACAACATATCTTCAAATTAGTAAGACATATATAAAAAAGGATAGGAATTATTGTGGGAAACTAAGAAAATGCTGGTTACCATTTTTTTTCTTCTTTTCTCACAAGTTTTTTCCATACCTTTTTTCTTCAGTGAGCTAAAATGCAGGATTGAATGGTAATTGTTAAAAACTTCTTTTCGCCATTATAGAAATATCAGGCCTGTGGAGCGATACAGGCGCTCAAGCGCCTCTAGTTTTTGTTTGATTGTGTGTATTTCTTTTTTATGTACATTTAGCAATTCCACATAACAAAGGCTACAGTCCACTGTTGTCCTTTTATATAACTTAAATGCTGTCTGAATTACTTCGCGTGTATAAGGAATTCAAACTGTTACATAGCCCTTTAGGTTTCGAACGAAAATCATTTGACAAAAACATTTGTACCGGACTTTAAATACTGTTTAATAATTTTTACCGAGACTTACTTACATCTAGCTAAATATAACGTAAAAAACGGGAAATCCGTTTATTGACAAATATCTTTGTACTTTTAGCTCCATGTGAACAATACCATACCATGTAGCACACAAGCCTGAGTTTTAACGACCATGAGAAAGAAAGCTTTTGAAAATAGGTTGGAAAAAGAGAAAATGCCGGTAACTAGCATGTTCTCCTTTTCCAACTATGTTTTCTAGCCTTCGAAAGACAAACCCTACAAATCGAGTCATATTTAATTTGTCGTTTGCAATTGCTTTCAGTTTGGACAAGTATTAAGATTTTGTCGTTTGGTAAAGAAAATGTGTTCAGTGCTCTATATATAGCACGATCTCTTTCGACAAATGAAAGTACAGTCCACTAAAACTCGGAAACACTTGCAGTTTACACGCTTTATAAATTCTTTACCACGCGGCAAAAATTTAGATTATGTCAAATTTGAAAGAACTTGCAGACCACAATTTCAATGTGGCTCAAGTGATTGAATTTGTCCATGATAGAATAGAAAACATTGTGGAAAAAGGAGAAAATGCTGGTCACCAGCATTTTCTCCTTTTTCCACAATGTTTTGCAAAGGCTTCTCCCTCGGGGTCGTTAAAACCCGGGATTGTGTGGTAAAAGGCTAAACAAGCGGACGGTATAGGTTCAAGATCAGACTGCACGTCCTGTGATCTTGATCTATGCCGTCCGCAAAAGCCATTGTTGTCACCTTCAGTACACATGAATAGACTAGAGATTCGTGACTACCCTTCAAATTGTGCATGTTATTAATACAGAGTCCGTATTCACCAACCATTCTTAAGAACATTCTTAGTCTTATTCTCCTAGATGTTCTAAATTTGAAAGTAAAACAATTCCTGATCGGCTAAACGAAATAGTTTAGCCAATCAGATGTGTTTTACTGTCAACTTTCTGAAGAATTAGACTTGGAACGTTCTTAATGGTTGGTGAATACGGACCCAGGCCAGAAACTTTATTCAAGGTAAGTTCTTGGACACACACATAAACGAATGTTTTTCTCGCAAAATGTATACAATAATGTTCACATACATAAGTTTTTAAAATAAAATCCCAGCTAGGCCAATTTCTCTCCAAGGATTAATGGCAGTCATTGCAGCAGGATTCATACCTCTCTCACCGCTGATCATTGTTTTCAGGATGGTTATGTGCGAAAGCAGTCAGTGGCTTGCCGGAGCTGGGATGAATATTGTGCGAAGCACTGGTAATAGAAACTCTTGGATAGCATGGATAGGTGCACAAGCCACCGCGGTATAAGGGAAATAATGTTGAAACGGCGTTTAACACCATATGCAATCAATTGATTTGACAAATACAAACGGTATTCTAACGGACAATTGCCAAGTTACAACAAAGACCAGGAAAGATCAACCAGACTACACCAGAAGAAAGTGCCTTCCCCTAACAACTGAATTTGTTTGGTTTTTGCGCCGCTCTCAACAGTGTTTTAGTCATTTCACGGCAACAGTCCACTTTTCTGTGTTCAATAACTCGATTTATTATATACCTGAGGTTTTTTTTTTCCGGCTCAAATGCATGGGTCGCACGCGGATAAAATAACACGACAGGAAAAAAAAAATCCATATCTACCCAAGTGCGCTGTGGAATACGGTTCCAAATAAAGTATTGAAGACGTTACTCACGCAAAAAAGATTGATTAGCGATTTGATTGGTCAAAATTTACGCTATGATATTTATCTGTCATTCCTAAAAATGGCGTTAGTAGCTGCTACACCACTGTTTATTTTGTTTACCATTTTACGAATACACTGTCCGCAAATGTGCAAAATTTTGTCGCCGAAAGTTGTAGGTATATAATAAAAGGAATATTGTGTTGTATTAACTTTGTTGATGCTTGTATTTACTTCTCGCTGTGTAAGAAAATTTTGAGATCTCGCTCGACCTCGGTCTTGCGCGATATCAAATTTTCTCACGCTGTTCGAAATAAATACAGGCACAGGACAATTACTACAACATAATATTCCGGATTTACTCCTGGGCTGTATTCACCAACCATTCTTTATAGCAAACTTAGTCTTATCATCAAGAATTTTCGTAAAAACGACTCAAAGATAACGCAACTTCTGATTGGCTGTACGAAAAGATTTAAGCCTATCAGAAATTGTTTTACTTTCTATAACTAGAATGACATTTGGAATGCAATGTAACTTTTTCAGCGCCATAGGCGAAAACAATGACTTGTGCGGGCGGCATAGATCAAGATCAGACTGCACAGAAAGTGCAGTCTGATCTTTGATCTATACCGTCCGCTGGTTAAGTCAAGCGTAGAAGATAAAAATCTTTCTATAATTCACCGGGTTGTATTTTTAGCCGTTCAATGAGGCTGAGTTCATATATAATATTATGGCGCCGAAAGAGTTAAAGTGGTTAGTGACTACGTGCACAGGAAAGACAATTTTGTTGATGCGACTGTGTTATTGTATGGTAAATTGCGATCGATAGCGAATATACTCCTCACAAAAAGTCAAGCAACAAAATCATTTCTTGCCTTTTTAACTAGTCCTGTGAAATGTTTGACCAGTTATTTCTAAATGCGAAGAAAAACACGTTACTTGCACATGAACTGGCGATTACTCTTTACACTATTATATCCAAACGCTGATATAACAACTGTCACATTTAGAAAATAACGCGTTTTTCTCGCATTTAAAGTTAATCCTTATCCCGCTAAATAAGTTTAAAAAAAACATTTAAGCCGACTAAAAAAAAAACGAAACGAAAAAAAAACGAATAATGTTATTTCCAACTTCTTGTTGTCTAACTTCTCATTACCGGACAGTGTTCTGTGCAGTCTGATCTTGATCTACACTGTCCGCAAAAGGTCAGTGAGTCGCGCTTCGCAGCTTAAGGGTTGATTGGTCAAATATTTGACAAAAGATTTTGTTGCTTGACTTTTTGTGAAGAGTATATTTCTTTTTACCTTTTCTCCAACTTAATTCTTTTAAATCTTTCTCCTCTACGTTTTACACTGAAACAGAAATATTTATCAACCATAGACTTTCATTTTTTTTTTATCCTAACATATTACCGTCTGAAAAGAATCTGCATGTTTTTGTCAAGGAAAGCAATTGTTATACGACCTACTTGAATTAGCTTTACTGTTAGTGCTAGGATATTTTTTCACTTGTCTCGTTTCTTCAGTGTTAAAGAGACGTAATAATATAGAATAAGAATTCAAGTGCGTGTACAGTGAAATTTGTAGACCATTATGCTAATTGGTGGGAAGATTTCGTGGAAAATATTAAACATTAGCTACAAGAATTTATTCACTGTATTTGCTCTTTCTGTGGGATGTTTTTTTTTTTATTCTGTTCATTGTTTTGGAGTTGATGAGTTAATCCCTTAATTCTTCACCAAACGACAAAATTTTAGACTTGTCCAAATTGAAAGCATTTGCAGACGGCAAAGTAAATGTGGCTCAAAAATTGAAACTTGCTTTCGGAAGGATATAAAACATTGTGAGAAAACGAGAAAATGCTGGTTACCAGCATTTTCTCATTTTCCCACAATGTTTTCAAATGCATTCTTTCTCAGGGTCGTTAAAAGTCGGGAATGTGTGGTAAACGATTAAACTGCAAAGTAATCAAACGAAAATTTCCACTCAGTAGTAAAAACCCAAATACAGCGATTTCAAAGTTAATTTGAAAGAAACTACCTTATTAGAAAGTGTAGATCAAAGATCAGACTGCAGGTTTTGTGCAGTCTGATCTTGATCTACACTGTCCGCTACAGCATCCTTGGTCGCCCTTATCAGCTTAAGGGTTAACATTTCACTATACAAAAGTCTGAAGTGTCTTTCCCAAGGACACTCCCACGAAGAATTTATTGGATCAAGAGAGGCTCGAACCCGGGACCCCCAGGTCACAAGTCCCCCACTTTACCACTGAGCCACGCAAGACCCCATCTATCCTTTCAAAGACAATGATTGATTGATTGTATGGTGTTTAACGCCGTTTTCAACATTATTTCAGTTATATCACGGCGGCCAGCGCACCTACCCATGCTTTCCTGGAATTTCTTTTACCAGTAATCCGCACAATATTCTTACCAAGCCACTGGCTGCTTTCCCAAATAGCCATTGTCGAAACAATGGTCAGCAGTGGGAGAGAAATGAATCGTGTTGCAATGACTATCATCAATCCTCGGAAAGAAATTGGCCAAGCCGGGGATCGAACCAGCGACCTCCTGTTCTCAAGTCCTGTACGCTACCGACTGAGCTACGGGGGCTTGGCCCTTTCAAAGACAAAGCTAATACATGTGTTTAAGCCACAACGTATAAATTTTGTCTTTTCCTCTTTTTTTTTTTTTTTTTCTTTTTTCAAAATGGACAAGTCTTAGATTTTGTCATTTGGAAGAGTTACAGGGAACAAAATTTATAGTATTGACTTAGGCCTATATAGAGACATCGACAGCCAGACTTTCACTCGACTGGGAATTTATGGGTGGTAATATGAGGTCATAGATTTACCCTTAGGCTGCTAAGCGCGACTCAAGAGCTTTTTTTGCGGAAGTGTAGATCAAGATCAGACTGCACAGAACGTGCAGTCTGATCTTGGATCTACCTTGTCCGATAAGGAGGTATTTTCCCATGCAATCTGATCTTGGATTTACACACTCCGATAAGGAGGTATTTTCCCCCCAATAGCAACTTTAAAATGACCAAAAAAAAAAAAATGGGTTTTACTATCGGCTTGAAAGTTTCATTTGACTTGAGTCATGCTCTGTGACAAGGGGGCTTAATGCATCTGCGAAAAGTATCGATCCAGGTCAGCCTGCGCAGTCCGCGCAGGCTGACCTGGGCCGAAACTTTTCGCTATGGGTCAATTCTTTGCAAGTCCAAGGACCAGTTTACCTCATGATTCAGTCGGTTGTTAGACAAAGTGGGTTTTATCGATTTCTAATAATGTGATGTCTTGCTTGGTACCATGCATCATGAAGACTCATTAAGCCCCCTTTTCCCAGAGCATGACTCACTTATTTGGCAGGTCAAAGGTTAATAATATATTACCTCATATACCTGTCGAGCCCTGTAGCTCAGTTGGTAACGCACAGTGGATCGCAGGTTCGATTCCCCAGCTCGGCCAATTTCTGTCCCAGGATGATGATAGCCATTGCGACAGGGTTCATTCCTCTCTCACCACTGATCATTGTTTCGACGATAGTTATGTGGGAAAGTAGCCAGTGGTTTAAGAAGAATATTGTGCGAATTACTGGTTAAGGAAACTTTAAAAAAAGCACTGAAAAACTCTATTTCATTCTGAAATGTCAGAGAACAGGTATTGAAAGTAGACGAACGGGCAGTAGACAGAGTTCCAATTATCAATTTTATTCTTTACAATTGTTAGTAAACCTTTTACCACACAATCCCGAGTTTTAACGACCCTGAGGAAGAAGCCTTTTGAAAACATTGTGGGAAAAGGAGAAAATGCTGGTAACCAGCATTTTCTCCTTTTCCCACAATGTTTTCTACCCTATCAAAGAAAAATTGAACAATTTGAGCCACGCTGAAATTGTCGTCTGCAAATGCTTTGAATTTGGACTTGTTTAAAATTCTGTCGTTTGGTAAAGAGTTAAGTGAAGTTACATATTTATAAATGAGGTACTCTAAGAAGCGACGCATATCACTAGTCACTTGAATCTCTACACCAAATTTTAGACATCTATACATAGTAAAATTAGTGTTGCACCCCCTGTGTTTTTTACCGGGTTTGATTTTCTGACGTGAATGAGATAAAATTGGGTCGAAATTAGAATTCGGCTGCTCCATACACCAACAGACTCGTCTTTTGCCCATAAAATGAACTGAACTGAGGTATCCCTTGACCTCATGGTAAGTGGGAATCTTTTGCCTAGATGTTGCTTTCAAATTTAAGAAAAACGAGAAGCGTTTAAGTTTGGTTAAAACAGGGAATTTAATGTCGAAACAAAACTTACGACAGGTTGAAAGTGACCTGCAGAGAATGGACACACAAAATCAGGCAATATTGCGTACTTCCGCCCGGGGCATGCAAAACAGCTTGCAGTCTTTGTCTCACACCTCTCACGAGAGATTGAAACAGCTCGATCAGTAGCTGCTGCCATGAGGTTAAGGGATACCTCAGTTCATTCCATTTCAGAGACAACAGACTTGTTTGTTCTTGTATACAGTAGCCAGATTCTAATTTCCAACCCATTTCATATCATTCACGCCAGAAAATTAAACACGTTAAAAACACAGGGTGTGCAACACTAATTTTACTATGTATAGATTGAAAGCATTTGCAGACGACAAATTAAATAAGACCAAAATGATAAGGAAAAAAAAAAATAATAATAATAATGAATTTGAAAGGGTAAAACTCATTGTGGGGAAAAGGAGAAAATTCTGGTCACTAGCATTTTCTCCTTTTCCCACAATGTTTTCACAAGCCTTCATTACTAGCGTCATTGAACACAAGTCTGTTTGGTAGAGGGTTAAACAAACAAACCCGGATTTTAACGAATCATGTTCGGGTATACCCGGAAGTTAACATGTCTATGCACGATACAATGTACAAAGACAGGTATCAATTTCCATTTAAAACTTGTATATATTTTTTTTATTAATCCTTTCCCAAACGACAAATTTTAGACCCTTCCAAACTGAAAGAGTTTGCAGACGATAATTTCAAATTTGATAAAAATGGCAGAAAGTTCTCAAAAAGGGTAGAAAACACTGTGGGAAAAGGAGAAATTGCTCGTTACGAGCAATTTCTCCTTTTCCCACAGTGTTTTCAAAAGACTTGTATTACAGACACGTGAAAACCAGGGCTTGTTTGGGAAAGGGTTAAAGGACACGTAGTAGCTATATTGTTAGTGTTTGAGGAAGTAGAAAATATTTAAACTTTGTTTATTTGCATGCAAAACAACTTAGGCTAAACGTTACAAGGGATTTGTTAAGACTAAAATGACAATTAAAAGTTTGATTTTCGTTTTTCTCGGAATCCTTGTATTGGAGACGAGAGGAGAAGGTTAGTACATTTTAAATTGGATTCATTCATTTATTCATTCATTCATTCATTTACTTGATAAGCTTATGACTAATTTAAACCATTAATAGAAGATAAAAATTTAAACTAGTACATAATGAAAACATTTGCAGACGGCAATTCAAATGTGGCTCAAATGATGAAATTTATTTTCGAAAAGGTAAAAAACATTATGGGAAAAGGAGAAAATACTGGTTACCTTAAAATAAGGGATTGTGTGGTAAAGCGTTAAACTTTTTAGAAGGTTTACCAATGAAAACTGACATGAATATTTCATTTAACCAACGTTATGGAACGATAGTAAATACCCTTGGTTTTCCTTTTGACTGCAAAATAGTGTGAAAATAAAAGATGGTACTGAAAGTAGATTATACGCAAGAAAGGAAAGAACTACATGTATATACAAGTAAAGTATTTCAGAAGTGCCTAGCCCGGTAGCTCAGTCGTTAAGTTTCAGGGTTAGACGCCAGGGGGTCGCTGGTTCGAATGCCTAGCTCGTCTAATTTCTTTTCGAAGATTGAGGGTAGTACCTGCGACTGAAGTTTTTCTTCTCTCACCACTGATCAGTTTCGACTATGGCCACGTTTGAAAGCAGCCAGTGGCTTGGGGATTTATTGTGCGAAGTACTGGTAAGAGAAATTCCAGGAAAGCGTGAACGGGTGCACTGGCCGCCGCGATAAAGCTAAAATAATGTTGCAAACGGTATTAAACACCAAGCAAATGAAGAAAACATCTAAAAGGTCGTTAAAACTCAGGATTGTTTGGTAAAGAGTTTGGTAGAAGACTAGAAGAATACCGTTATCTGCATGAATAACCATTTGATTAATTGATTTTCCATTTATATACCGTCGCCACCAGTTGCCCATAATGGGCGACGCCCCCTGAAGGCTGTTAATTACGTTACGGGGATAGTGTAAGATACAAGACGAAATCATCCTAAGTTACGCTTGTTTTGTCAATGTGCTCGATGTACAGCACCGTCGCACGGGACCTCGGTTTAACGTCTAATCCGAAATACTATAAGTGTTTTTAGATGGCAAGCCGTAGGACTTTAACCCACACTCTCAGGTGGCCGAAGTCTTGATGTTTACAAGTCCTACGCTCTATTACTTGAGATAATCGAGCTGGTCGAATAACCATTTACCAGACAATGCCGTATTTATACAACCATGACGATGGCGGCTTTTGAAAACATTAAAGGAAAAGGAGAAAATGCTGGTAACCACCATTTTCTCCTTTTTCCACAATATTTTGTTACCTTTCAAAGTCAAATTCCATCATTTGAGTTACCGGTACATCTAATTTGTTATATGCAAACAGTTCAATACTGACTCGTCTAAAAATTTGTTGTCTGATACAGGGCTAAGTGTTAACCCTAATCCTGCTAAATAAGTGAAATGAAACGTTCAAGCCGATAGTAAAAACCCGAATTTCGCTCTTTCAAACTTATTTTTTGAGAGTAAGCTATCTCCTTATCGGACAGTGAAGATCCAAGATCAGACTGCACGTTCTGTGCAGTCTGATCTTGATCTACACTATCCGTAAAAGGTCCTTTAGTTGCACTTAGGGACCTAAGGGTAATATGTGTCTACACATGAAAGAAAAATGGCAAAATGGAGAAAAATCTTGTTTCGAATTAATTGCAGCATGTGCCATATTCTTTTTTAAAATTCGTCTGTAAAACACGAAAATATGTCGTCTGTCGGATTAAATAGGTCAGCCCTTTAACCCCACAATCCCGAGTTTTGACAACCCCCGAAGGAGAAGCCTTTAAAAAAACATTGTTGGAAAATGAGGAATTACCTTCCCACAATTCTTTTACATGCCTTATCACAGAACAGAATCCCAACATTTGAGCCACATTGAATTTGTTATGTGGAAATGCTTTTAATATGGAAGCATCTAAATGTTTGCCGTTTTGTATAAAGCTAAAGATAAGTGCCAACCTAGACTGAATGGTAATGGTTTTTAAATGAAAGACTATTCATTAACTTGGATTGAAATAAAGTCATAAACTTTTCAAAAACATGATTTAAAGCATACGATATTGATTTTTACCTGAAATAGACTATCTACCCTAACGTCGTTATTGTGTCACTTTAATATAAACAAACGGGATCTGTATTTACCAATCGTTCTTAAGATCGTTCTTAGTCTTATTCTCCAGAATTTTCTAAATTTCAAAGTAACACAACTACTGATTGGCTAAACCATTTGGTTTAGCCAATCAGAAGTTGTGTTACTTTCAAATTCAGAAAATCTTGCAGAATAACACTAACAATGTTCTTAGGAATGGTTGGTGAATACGCACCCAGGGCTATTTTAGTGACGCGGATGGTCAGCGTCTTCCCCTAAGCAAAATTTTCCCCTAAAAGTGTAGTTTCCCCCGAGAAATAAATTTTCCCCAACGAAATCAACTTTCCCCATTGTAATACAAAATACTATACTAAGATTTAGTTAATAAACCCACTCCCAGACCGAAAGATCGGCTGCAAAAACGACCAAGGTGAGCAATGTTTTCGTTGTTTAATGAGTTATCCGCCTTTGGGGTTCGTGGAAAGCCATCACTGATCAGCCGATTTCGTATTTTCTATTCATTCTCTGCACAGAATTTTCCGAACAGGGCCGCGGCATAAAACGAGTAATACTGGGTCCCAGCATTTGGCATTCAACGCTTTCATTGGTACGTTAACTAAGACGCGGAAACCAATAGTGTCTTCTGGCATGTGACTTTTTCTGTGGTGTCGAAAGTAAAGTAAAAAGATGTCCTATAATTGGCCCATAACTACATGTACAATAAAAAGCTGAAACTGTCAGACGCAAAGAATAATAAACGACTCAATGCTTTCTTTGGGTCAAAAACTGAGCTAAAATCCAATGAATCGTTGGAATTAGCGACTGATGAACAATCTGAAAGTAGGCATTGGGTCGCCGTCGATCCCGGAGCAGACTGTAATTGTTGAAAAAATCGAAAGTACACAATCGACATCCTCCGACACTAGTCAGCTTTCCCTTGTTCATGAGAATTAATTTGTATCAAGATGAATTGCCAGAGAAGGACTCTGAGAATATGGACAGTTAGTGTTCTCAGTTTCCCCGGGACCCCGGGTTATGACGCCTGGAAATTTCCGAAATGACCCGTTTTTGACGCTCAAAAATATCTGCCTAAGCGTCAATCTGACGCATGAGCTGCTAAGGCGTCATATAAGTTAGCTCGCATCCATCCGGCAGAAATAAAAACCGTATTAAACACGATCAGTATCAAATGCAAAAGACGCACGCAGCTCTGTTTATCACGGCTAATCAAGGTGGTGAGTGGCGAGTCATTTTTGAAAATGTGATAAAGGTGTTAATCCAATTATCTAGTGTAAAATGACAGGTTTTAAAGTTACCTGCTGCCCTAATTGACAAATTCATGTCAAATCATGCAGTCTTACTTCTAAAAGATCTTTTAAAAAATGACATTAAAGAAAAAGATGGCTGAAAACACACACACACACACACACACACACGAAAACCCATGACACAATAAAGTCAGTCTCACATCGTCCGATCAGAGGCACTTCAAACTATCTTTTTCATCTTTGATAATAATTCTAGACAGTGAATTTACACTAATTTGTATATAAACAAATAAGTGGACCTTAAATCTCTGTTTCATATTGAGGAAAATATACTGAAGTGAAAATATACAACAACCTATAGATAAGACAGGGGAGGGGTGGGGCGGTGGGGAAAGATGGAGGTTAGGCCTTCTTGTATTACAGTATTACCACTGGAACAAGTGTGAAAGAAGTGTGAAAGAAGAAGTTATAGAAAAAAAAGAAGGCTAAAATTTAAAGAAATAATACTTTAATGGATGTGACTTTTATTTTCTCCCTTTTCCATAATGTTCTAAGCTATGAAAGACAAATCAATGCGTTCTAGCCACATTTGAATTGTCGTCTAAATTTTGTTGTTTGGTAAACAGTTAAAATGTTGTTTGTGTCCGTTTATTCATAAAGATGAATTGCATGCTAGGACTGTAAGTTAAAATTCATCTATCCACTTCATTCCAACAAGTCTGTACATAAGATGAGGTATTTTCTTGTCTAATTTCTAGCAATAAATAAAGAACATAAATGAAAAATTGTCTTTATTTCACCCTTATCTCTCCATAACAACCAAGTAATTTTGACCCTTGGACATTTCTCGTTGACTCTTGGAAATTCAATTTGACTCTTAAAAATTTGGGCCCAATGGTCAATGACTCTTGGAATTCTGAACCTTGTGAGAACCCTGATTGTTGTTCTTTTTAGGTCCAAAAAGGAGAGAGTCATGCCTCTGCAGACAAACATTTTGTGTTCACAAAAAAGTTTAATTCAGTTTCATGTGTTTGAGTGTTATTGCAAAGATTAATACCAGTGTTCTATTGATAGTACAAAATGTATAATGAATATCACATACATGTATAATGATGTACACCAGCATATATAGCAAGACGGTAAATTTCCCCAAATATGGCCTTTGTTGCGCGTTTTTCCCCTTTTGACCAGCGTCCAGTGTCTTTCCCAAACCCTAAAAGAAACAGTCCTGACAAACAATCCAAACAACAAGACAGATCGGGTATTATGTACCTCTACATTATCAACATAACGTTATTTGTATATATGTATTTAGGAATGTAATTTATGAATAAGATTTAAGTTCTATTATTTCTAAAAAACCCTTTGTTTTAACCCTTTCCAAGTGACATATATTGTCGCTGAACTATACCCGATGTTCTTATTTGTTTGTTTGTTTGTTTGGTGTTTGACGTCGTATTTGACTCTATTTCAGTTGTTTCGCGGCGAGAAGTGCACCCATACAGGCTTTTTTCAGGAGATTCTGTTACCAGTATTTTGCAAAACATTCCTTCAAAGCCACCGGCTGCTTTCCAATATAATCAACGGCATGTACCTATACTGTATACGCTTTTCAGGAGATACTTTTACCAATACTTCGCAACAATCCTACCGAACCACTGGTTGCGTTCCCACATAAACATGGTCGAAACAATGTTCAACGGTGGAAGAAAAATGAAACATGTCGCAATGATTATCATTAATTCTCAAAGAGAAATTAACCGAGCTGGGAATCAGGCCTGCGACCTCTGAATTACAAGCTCCTTGCGTTATCGACTGTGCTACCAGGCTTGGCATATCCGGTGTTTTATATACTGAACGAGAAAAGAAATGCAGGATAATCATGTTGTGCGACTACCACTGCACCGCTGAACTGCTTGGAAAAAAATAGTGGGTATCGCGGGAATCGTTTGATGACTACAGCTTCTGGTCATATTGTAATGAAATTTTGGTCATTTGTCAAAAAAAAAAAAAAATATTATGTCTATCTATACACCAAAATTGAAACGAAAACCTTCATTTTAGCACATAAACTGTTTACCCTGCGTTTCTTTTTCCGTTTAGTATGTATATAAGAAAGGTGCAAGTATTCACTAACCGTGCTCACTTTCATTCCTAGTCTAATTCGGCATTTAGAAGTAAAACAACGTCTGATTGGCTAAACCATTTGGTTACACCAATTAGACGTTGTGTTACTTTCAGATTTAGACAATACTTTCACATTACGAGACTAGGTATATCCAAAAAAGGGTTGGTGATTACGGGCCCTTGTCAGGTATTTACCAACCGTTCTAAACAGTTGAAAACGGCCTTAAACAACCCACCAGCATGTCTTTATCACTGATCAATGCATAAAAGTGAAGTTATGCTATCCTATTAGTAGTATTTGTAGAATTATCTTTGCATCAATGGCACTACTTAAAGATACATGTACATTCTTACAGCAAGAGAGAAAAAAACATTGTTTTAACACTTGAAAGTGTGTATAATGGCTCAAAATTAGGTCTGTTCTGTAAACATAGATATATTACCAATGTACATGTATATGGTGTAAAAGATAGAGAAACTCAAGGGATAGCCTTCAAAGAAATCACTATTGTCGTTTCCGGTTTTAAATGAGAACATCTCATTTAAAACCGGAAACGACAATAGTGATTTCTTTGAAGGCTGCCAAAAATGATATGCATTTTCTAACCTGTGCAACCTTGCAGCCACCAGGGGCAACGTTTGGCATAAAGATACAAGAATGAATACAGTTTTATAAATTAAGAGGAAACAGGTTATAAACAGGCTGAAAACTGGATGAAAACGAATATAGATCATGGTACATATATCTTTAAGTGTATGTAAGCGCACTAGATTAAAAAGACACATTTTGGGACTGGTCTTTAGTCCCCTTTACAGTAGGCTGGTCATTTGTTCAACCCTTTACCACACAGTCCCGATTTTTAACGTCATCGAGGAAGACGGCTTTTGAAAACATTGACGGAAAAGAAGAAAATGCTGGTAAACAACATTTTCTTCTTTCCCCACAATGTTTTCTACCCTTAAAAAAAAGTTTTTAGTCATATCTAATTTGTTGCCTGCAAGTGCTTTCAATTTGGACCAGTCTAAAATTTTGCCGTTCTGGAAAGAGTTAAAGTTGATCCACGTCTCAATGCGTGTGGTAAATCTGTAAGAGTCATGCTGTGTGAAAAGGGAGCGGAATGCATCTGCAAAAAGTATCGACCCAGGTCATTTTTTTCTAACAACTGATTGAATCGTGAGATAGACTGGTTCTTTTACATGCATAAAAGTTATCCGTAGAAAAAGTGTCGACTCAGGTCAACCTGTTCGGGCTGCGCAGGCTGACATGGTCGATCCTTTTTGCAAATGCATTTTAAATCCCTTTTCAGACAGCATGGTTCATTTATATCTCATACTCTTACAGAGGTCCTGTTTCCTTATGGAGAGAAATTTACAAGCGTTGACGTCAGCAACATTCCAGAAGAAGAAAGAAGTCAGTATGATATTGCAAAACAAACAGGTTAGTGCAGATTATATACCTATTGTTATGCAGATAGTACTTACCAGTATGTACAGTTAGTATCCTTATTTTTAATATATCACTAAATTTTCCGGCTCAGATACAAGCGTTGCAAGCGTTGTATTGTCAATAATTGCAAAATTTTGTCGATGAAAGTTGTATGTATATTATAAAAGGAATATTATGTTGTAGAAACTTTCCCGGTGCTTGTATTAACTTCTCGCTTCGTAAGAAAATTTTGACATCTCGCTCGACCTTCGGTCTCGGGCGATATCAAATTTTCTCACGCTGCTCGAGTTGAATACAAGCACCAAGAAAGTTACTACAACAAAATATTCCGTATAGTTTCCACAAATGTCTGAATCCCATTTACTTACATGTAATTCTAACTTTGCTTCTTAATTTATTGTGTCTTTACCAAACGACAAATTTAGTAGTCGAAGGTTTTAGTTTTTTTGGCGCAGGGTTCGTGTTGATATAGCTTGTTGGCTAGCTGTAAGCTACTTACTATTTTATTGCACAATCCCGTCGTTTTACAACCTTGACGAAAAAGGAGAAAATGCTGATTCCCAGCATTTTTTCCTGTCCCCAAAGTGGCTTCCACCTTTTCAGGGCAAATCGCATTATTGGAGCCACATTTTATTTTGTTGTATGCAAATGTTTTCGATTTGGAAGATTAAATTTTTTGTCATCTGGTAGAGATTTAACCCTTGAAGACCCTGTCACAATTATAGCTGCTTTTGCGGTCAGTACAGATCGAGATCAGACTGCACAAAACGTGCAGTATGATCTTTAATCAACACTGTCCGCTTATCTTAAACACTGTAGAGAAAAGCAACCATCAAATTGCAATTAGTTGGGACTTATTCCCGGTCTAAATATGTCTGTTGGCCCTCTAAGATTTAGATACTTAGATATCGAATGCCTTACCCGCTTGGTGACTTGGCATAAAAGCTACTTGGGATGAAAATGTGCCTGACAAAACTGTCTCATGAGTCAGTTATTGGCTGGCTCTTTCAATATAGGAGTGACACTACAGTAAACAAAGACTCTGCTTTTGCGTTTTGGCCTGGGCTTAGCTTGGGCTTGGCCATAGGAATCGTATACCAAAATTTCAACCCCATCCAAGCATTCACGGAAACACCCGAGTAAAAGTGAAAAGTACCGCCTGCAATCCATCTCACCACGCTGAAAGAAACCACTCCTTAAATAATAAAGAATATTTCGATTTGAACATCATAGTAAGGTTTAAATTCACAACAAACTTTGATAGATGTGCGATTTTAATCGTACGAAAGTGTTTACTGAGAATTTGGGCCCTGGTGAGCTTATTCGTAACTGCAAATTCGTGCGCTTAACAGTGAAAGAAACAATTGGCAAACCTCGGGTGATCGTTGATCAAATGTTTAGATGTACATGTAGGTACGCAATCGACCGAGTTGTGACGAGTGCTGTTGCCGAGCACTAATCGGCATCGTTGGTTTGTCCTTTTTCTAGACACCATGTTAATGACAAATAATGATAGCACTTTTTCGCAGACAGTGTGCTCTTTCTCTGAAAAAGGTGTCTCAAAACCTCGGTAAGAGTTTAATTTAAGTAAAATTATTGTGCACATCGTGTCTGAAGTTATAAATATGTACTTGATTGGTATATATGCCTTGTTTCTTCCTGGTAGAGTTGCCCAGATATGACATCTCGGCCCATAACCATTTCGCACCAAAGCAAACTCGGCGCATATAATGTCAAATATTTATTAAAGTTTGCAACATGAGTCATTAAAAAGCAGTTAATCTTTAAAAAACGACGAACTTTTGGACTTGTCTAAATTGAAAACATTTCCGGACGGCAAGTTAGATTTAGCTGAAATGTTGGTTATTGGCTGTGAAAGTGCAGATAACCTTGTAGGAAAAAAGAGAGCAGTTTCTTTTCTTTTCAGAAGGTTTTCATGGGGCTATATCCTTAGAGTCCTTAAAACTCGGGATTTTGTAGTAAAGAGTTACATGTAAGTAACTGGTGGGCGTTTTATATCGAAGATCAGACTTGATATTTAGTGCAACCTGGTCTTGATCTCCATAGGTATTTAGGCTGACCTGGGTCGAAACTCTTTGCTTTTGGCAAATTTTCTGCATGTCAAAGGACCAGTGTACCTCATGATTCAGTTGGTTGTTCGACAAAATGGATTTTATAGATCCATAAGTATATGACGGCCCGTTCGGAATGATGGATCACGGAGATCCATAGGTATTTAGGCTGATCTGGGTCGAAACTTTTTGCTTTTGGCAAAGTTTCTGCATTGTCAATTAAACCCCCTTTTGCCAGAGCATGGCTCATTTGTGTTTTCCATAATCACAACCAGGAGCTCTTCAAATTTACCAGTCCTAGATGACTTTACGTAGAGGAGGGCTTTAGGCCCAACGGCCCTCTTGTTTATGAAAATCAGCTTTCCAACTTGGTTGACCATGGCAACTTAGAGATTCCATCGACTTTCAATAGGAAAATTGAAAAGTGGCCTTTACTGCAGATATTTTGACAAAACTTTGTAGAAATGTTCCTTGAGCAGCCTTGTATCATCCATATGATTTTATTCAACTGGTAGTCTTTAGCTCATCTGTTTACGAAGAAAACGTCAAGCTATTGTCAAGGCCTATGCGTCATTGTCGTCGTGCAAAAACTTTGACATTTTATAATATCTCTGTTATTCCTTTAGATATTTACTTCAAACATAGACAAGTTATTTACTGTCAAAAAGTGTACCCATATATCAGGGGCAGGTAACCAGCGAAATATTTTTGACACAGTTACGCCCCTTTTTATTACTTTGAATTTCCATAACCTTTGACATTTTATCACATCTGTCATTAATGAAGATACTTACTTCAAAGTTGGGCTTTTCGTTGATTATCAAAAGGCGAATTTATATCAGTACAACAGAGGCAGGTAACCACCATTTTTTCTTTGGCAAAGTAATCAGCTATGCCCCTTTTTCGACTAAGAACTTTTAGCTCAGCTTTTTTCAGAGGCATGGTATTTTCATAGCCCTAGTGTCATCGTCTTCGTCGTTTGTGCCGTCGTCATGCAAAATATTTGACATTTTACAATATCTTTGTTATTACTGAAGATGTTCACTTCAAACTTGGACCAGGTGTTAACTATCAAAAGGGAAACATAAAGAACAAGGGTAAATAACTATCAAGTTATGCCCCATTTTTAACTTTGTGTTTTCACTGAAAATCAAACGAGCATTTGCGCCCGAAAGCCCGAATGCGGACGTCTTTTTATTTGTTGCCAAAGAAATCGAAATGCACAAATTAAAAGAAATACCTAAAGCAGTAAGCCTTTAAAGACTTTGTGTTTTCCATATCATTGCTCAAAGGACATGGTTACTATTTTAACTTAGAAATTGCCTTAGACTGAGTATGGTAAAATGAAAGAAAAATATGATTCATTGCTTCGCCATTGTGGATTTTTTGCACATTCCAGAAATGTTCCCTGGGCTTGTTCTCTATCAGCAATTTTTTTCACGCTGCTCATTTTGGTTTGTTACCATGATTTGTTGCCAATGCAACGTATAGGAAGAAAATGGGACACAGAAAATCCTTTGAAAATTATCTCCTTTCAATCCATAAAGATCATGAGGCCAAGGCTACACAAAAATGCTCATTATAGCCTATTGGCCTTTACAAATTTATGGTTTTCCATTCTGTTGTCAACTCCACAGACTGTCATTTTGAGACATGCAAATATTTTTTATTAGTCTATACCAATGTGATAGCGAAATTTCAAGACTGTACAAATGTGATAGCAACTTTGAGCTTCTGGGCCTCATCCCCCTACCTCTTCACCCGTTCTGATGCCCAGGCCCTCAGCGCCTTCAGCGCTTTGATTATGTATGCCACTTTATCCGTTTGAGAAAATATTATGAATTGAAAAAGCTTTGCTAAACGCGTAATAAATGGTAACCAGCATTTTTACCTTTCCCCTCAATATTTTCTAGCCTTCCAAAAGCAAATTTCAATTTTTGAGTAACATTTATTTTGTCGTATGCAAATGCTTTCAATTTGGACAAGTCTAAAAATTTGTCGTTTGGTAAAGAGTTAAAGAGTTAACCCTTAACTACACAATGCAGGGTTGACACGACCGTTTAGGATAAAGGCTTTTGAAAACATTGTGGAAGAGAGGAAAATGCAGCATGGTAACCTGCATGGTAACCAGCATTTTCTCCTTTTCCCATAATGTTTTGTATTCCTTCGAAGGCAAGTCCTACCATTTAAGCCACATGCACTGTAATTTCTTGCATTGACGCATTGGATTTGGGGCAAGTCTAAAATTTTGTCCTTTGGAAAAGAGTTAAAGAAACCTCTTACTGTGATATAATTTATTGATAGAAATGGGTCTCAATACTGAAAACTGATAGTTTTACCCGCAATACTTAAGTAACCCTTAGGACTAGATTATTTTCCATCTTTTTAAATCTTTAATCTGCAGCCTAAATTCAGGCTGACGAAACAGCAACCCACATTTAAGGGAATTGATTGGTTGGTTGGTTGGTTGGTTGGTTGGTTGGTTGGTTGATTGATTGATTGGTTGATCGATCGATCGATTGATTATATGGTGTTTAGCGCCGTTTCCAACATCATTTAAGCTCCATGTATATCGCGGCGGCCAGTGCACCTATCAAAATCCTGGAGTTTCCTTTACCAGTACTCTCTGCACAGTATTCTTTCCAAGCCACTGGCTGCTTTAACACATAACCATCATCGAAACAATGGGTTTTTACTTTCGGATTGATTAGTTCTATTTAACTTACTTTAGGAGAATAAGGGTTAAGCATTCTGTTAATTTAGGTAATCGAGATCAGACTGCACAGAACGCCCGGTAAAGTGTAAGATCCGCACAGTCCAGTATGAAGAGCGATGTTTTGCTATCAGTGTATATTTTGTTCATGAATTGAGAGTCTATTTTACTGCTTGAACCCTTTATCAAACAATTCTGGGTTTTTACGACCTTTGAGAAGACAGTTTTCGAAAACATTGTCTGAAAAGGCATTTTCCAATGAAGGTTTCTTATCTTTCATAGATAATTTCATCTATATTTAGCTATATTTGATTTCTCATCTGCAACTGCTTTCAATTTAAACAGTTCTATTTTTGTTGTTGTTGTTGTTGTCTAGTAAAGAGCTGGCACCCTAAAGGTTTGAAATTTCTTTTTTGTGAAAGAAGGTGGTGGTGGTTCATATTCTGACAATTTGTATTCAAATAGTGAAACGACAAGTTATGATTATTAAAATGGAAATTAAATTTTACCCATTGTAAATACACAATACCAAATGAAGGGGTATTATCAATCATCATTCGGTCTTCGATTTCATTTATTGATTATTACGCTGTATCCTTTCTTCCCGACTTCCCGACTTTGTTCACTGACATTATCATTTTTAGTAAAAACGTACTAGCATATTCTTTCTTTGGCAAAATATTTGGAGTACGCTTTGAAAGTAACAAAAATCATATTAAACAAAACGGAATTCAACAACGTAAAGCTGTATTGAAAGTACACGGATTGAAGTTTGCCTACTTATTTCAATATTTGAGCCGCGGTCTGGCAAAAGGGGTATAATACATTTCCGTGATGCATTATACCATGCAAGCTATCACAAAATTATGGATCCATAAAATTCACTTTTTGCTAACAACCAGCTGACTCATGAGACAGAATGGTCCTTTGACATGCAGAAAAGTTATCTATTGCAAAAAAGTTTCTACCCAGGTCAGCCTGCGCGGACTGCGCAGGCTGACATGGGTCGATACATTTTGCAGATGTGTTAGAGCCCTTTCTCACAGAGAATGACCATTTAGGCCTATATCAGATGGTACTTACTTACTTAATTTCAAATAGAATTTCAGTTTTGTTTATAGTATTATTATTATTAATTCTATTATTATTAGTAGTATTAGTATTATCTTAAATTATGCCTCAGCCAATGAGAAAGACTCTCTCGGCCACTGATGGTTAGTCTTGGAAATTAGAATTAAGATTTAATCTAGAAAGATTTCTCCTTACAAACCAAGGTTTATTTAACCCATTCCTGTCTGTAGACGATCATTTTTGGTCTTCTAGCGGACAACTTTTACAAACATTGCTGCAAAGTAAACATAACTGACAGATCTACTTTTTACTGCGACGGGATATTTTGTGGACGTCTATGCGTCTTGTATTTCCGGTTTAACATCATAACATGTAGAGGCTGAGTCCAAACGTTAAAATCAAATGCAAGACAATGTTATGAAGTGTCACGTGGTTAGCACGTTCGTCCAGTTTTCTGTAACTATTTTGTTTGGGATTTGACGTCTTTGTCAAATGTAATCCAGTTTTGTCTTGGCGGCATGTGCACCTATCCATGCATTCCTGGAATTCGTTGCGAACACGCAACCTTGGATAACTAGTCCCCCGCATTCCGCTGAGGTACCGGGTCTAGCTGGCTTGACATTTCAGTTTTAAGGATATTCTTTTAAGTGTTAAAATATTTGGTTGGAACGCGGAAAAGTTTTGTCACATTGTTCGAAAATATTTGAGTCATTCTCTGTGAAAAGAGGGCTTAATGCATCTGCGAAAAGTATCGACCCAAGTCAGCCTGCACAGTCCGCGCAGGCTGACCTGAGACAAAACTTTTCGCTATGGGTCAATTTTCTGTATGTCAAATGACCCTTTCACCTATGAATCAGTAGTTAGAAGTTAGAAAAAGTAGTTAGAAAAAATGGACTTTATAGATCCATGATCACGTGATGACTTGCTTGGTATCATGCTTCACAGGGATGCATTAGGGCCCCTTTTGCCAGAGCATGTCTCACTTGTATTTTCAATACTAAAATTTCTCCCTGCCACAACAATCGTATCGCGAGAATCTTTTACTGGATTCTATGTATCGTGTAACACTTTCACTGACTTTTGCGAACTGAATGGCTAAGAAAGCCGTCTTGAGTTGTCATGCCTTGAATCCCAAAACATTTGAGACATGATCTGTGAAAAGAGGGATTTAATGCAATTGCAAAATGTATCGATTCAGATCAGCCTGCACAATCTGCGCAGGCTGACCTGGGTTAAAAAAAAATTCTGGCAAAGAGTTAAGTGCTAATATTATCGATGCAATATGAGCCATGTCTGGAATAACAAACAATTTCAGAATCGTAGAATTTAATAGTGTAACGATATAACGATACGCTATAACAAAACTCTACATGAACAGAGCAAAAAGGTTTGTAAGTTGTAACAAATAAAAAGGTAAATGAGCCGTGCTCTGTAAAATGGGGTTTAATGCGTCTGCAATAAGTACCGACCCAGGTCAGCCTTCGAAGTCCGCACAGGCTGTCCTGGGTCGATACATTTTGCTACTGGTTAATTTCTGCAAGTCAAAGGACCAGTCCGTCTTATGACCCCATTGCTTGTGAGACAAAATCAGTCTTATGAATCCATAATTATGTGATGACTTGCTTGGTATAATATCACGAGAACGCACTAAACCACATTTTGTCAGAGGGTCGTTAAAATGCATATTCCGGTCTTCAAAAGTCATAGGTTCAAGTCTTACAGAGTTTAACAAAGGAAAATAGGGTGTACCAATTAATAATACTTCAATGTACGAAATTGACTTTTTAGCCACCCCCTCCCCCTGTTTTCAACACTTCCTTAAAATATTTTTGGGAAAGGAACAAGTGCTTGATGCAAGCCATTGCTCCTTTTCCTACTATGTTTACAAAATTATTCAATAAAAGTATTAGGCATTTTCCGCAAGATTTTTGGTATATCTAGTGCTGAGGTGACAGCCCTTGTAGTATAAAGCAATGACTTTTTTTAGCAAAAGATATTTTCACAAAATACATCTACATATATAATGTATTAGCTATTGTAGACCCAAACTGAAGATTGCACGCTGTGTGCAGTCCGATCCTGATGTTGACTACATGGCCCAGAAAAGAAGCTACATGGAACAGTGTTTTTTTTTTTTCAAATCGAAGAGGAATATTTTAGACTAAATATTACGGCCCATTCGAATGTTATCGCAATATGACGATTTTAAAATTCGAACTAAAAATAGGGCTTGGTATCATTTCAAAAGAAAGCGGCATTTTTTAGGGCTTTCTGAAATCATTCCTTCGATGCAGTCTTGACAGGGATTGCTTAACTCTTTACCAGAAGACAAAGACAAGAAAGACAAAATTATGGACTTGTCCAAACTGAAAGTATTTGGAGAAGGCAAAATAAATGTGACTCATAACGTGAATTCTGATTTGGGAAGGGTAGAAAACATTATGGGAAAAGGAGAAAATGCTGGTTACCAAAAGCTCTCAAAGCTCTCTTTCTCAGAGTCGCTAAAAGTCGGGACTGGTGTTGAAAACGGTTTACGCTGTATCAGACGACAAAAAATTCGAGTCGTCCACACTGGAGGTATTTGCAGTCGATAAATCACAGTGGCCCATACAGTGGTACTGTATATGTATCTGATAGGGTAGAAAACATCTTGAGAAAATGCTTATTACCAGCATTTTCGTCCTTGTCACACAATATTTTAATAGTTTACATTTGCAGGGGCTGTAAAGACACAGGATTAGCTCCAGCCTGTTTACGGCCCTGAAATTCAAATTCATGAAGCAGTCCCGACATTTTCTGTACAATTTTGTAGAAAAGGGATCTGTGGGATGAAGAATGCTCTTAATGGCATCTTTTTCCCTTTCCAACAGTGTTTATGCTCTTTCATAGACATAAGCGAATATTTCGGGCACAGTTGATTTGTCGTCTGCAAAGGCTTTCAATTTGGTCAGGTGTAAAATTTTGTAGTCTTGTAAAAAAGGTTAGCATATTTCGTTTTAATTTGAAATGATGTCTAGTTATGAGCTCTACTAAGTCACTTACAGTCTTGCCCCCAGATATAACAAATAAATGACATTATGTACAAAATGACAAAATGACTATTAACATCAGTAAACGAAAAAATTGAAAAAAATCTCTTGATTCAAGAGACAGACAGACAGACAGACAGACAGACACTTATGATTGGGGAGTATGTCATAGCAGTAAATTCTTCGGTTCATGTTCATCAGCCATTCTCAATTGTAGCGTATAATTAAAAATTCCAAGACAAGCCATCAAATTGATCGAGACAGAACGTCTCGACCAATTAGATGGCTTGTCTTGAAAATACACAGTGGTTGGTGAACTTGGTTATGAGCACACCACGGACATCTGACATTTTCGAACTATGTTTTTAAAATCCCAATTACCTGGCTCGTTTAACCCTTTCCCAAACAACAAATTTTGGACTGGTCCAAACTGAAAGAGCTTGCAGACGACAATTTCAAATTTGATGAAAATGGCGGAAAGTTCTCCAAAAGGGTAGAAAACACTGTGGGAAAAGGAGAAATTGCTCGTTACGAGCAATTACTCCTTTTCCCACAGTGTTTTCAAAAGAGTTGTACTGCAGACACGTGAAAACCAGGGCTTGTTTGGGAAAGGGTTAAACATCTGCAAAGGGCAAATTCAAAACTAGTACAAATGAGCTTAAAATCTCTTTGACACGGTAGAAAACAATACTGGTTACCAGCATTTTCTGCTTTTCCCACGAGGTTTTCAAAATCCTTCTTTCCCAGAGTCATGAAAACCTGGGCTTGCTTGATAAAGGATTAATTAGTATGAGGAAAAAAACTGTCAATCTGCCGCGAATTTGGGCGACAATAGTGTAGAGAGTCGGCCTCCAACATTAACCCTTATCCTGCTGAATAAAAGAAATGAAACTTTTCAAGTCGAAAGTAAAAACCCAAATTTTCCTATTTCAAAAGTATTTTTGGAGGAAAGGCATCTCCTTATCGGACAGTGTAGATCCAAGATCAGACTGCACGTTCTGTGCAGTCTGATCTTGATCTACGTTGTCCGCAAAAGATAATTGAGTAGCGCCTTGCAGCCTGAGGGTTATAAGTTTCGGGTTCGAATCCCCTGATGAACGGGGCCAATCTTTGGAACTACCCCCGTTACGGCGCGAGCGCTGATTAACTCTTTACCAAACGACAAAATTCTAGACAAGTCCAAATCGAAACCATTTGCAGACGACAAATCAAATGGGACTGAAATAATGAAATTTGTCTGTGAAAGGGTAGAAAACATTGTGGGAAAAAGGAGAAAATGCTGGTTACCAGCATTAAGACTAGAATGTCAGTATTTACATGGCTCACGTTGCAAATTTATTTAAAAGAATATTTTGACCAGATTATCTCAAGAAATATCTTACAGTATTTATCCAAGATCAGGGTCCGTATTCCCCAACCATTGTTAAGAATATTCTTGGTCTTTTCCTCCAAAATTTTCAAAATTTGAAAGTAACACACCTTCTGATTGGCTAAACCATTTGGTTTAGCCAATCAGAAGGTGTGTTACTTTCAAACTTTGAAAATCTTGAAGAATAAGTCTAAGAACGTTCTTAAGAATGGTTGGTGAATACGGACCCAGGCTACACACCATGTGAAGTCAGGGTCTGTATTCACCAACCATTATTTAGAATATTCTTTGTCTTATTATAGAGTTAAAAAAGCAACACAAGTTCTGATTGGTTAACGGAAATGGTTTGGCCACTCAGAACTTGCGTTACTTTCACATTTAGAAAATGATTCAGAAAAAGACTAGGAATATTCTTAAGAATGGTTGGTGAATACGTACCCTGATCTTGATCTATACTGAAAACAATTTTAAGCACCTAAATTAACCTATGACCAGATGACAAAATTTTGGATTTTGTCCATTTTGATAGTATTTGCAGACGACAAATTATGAGTACATGAGGATCACATGAAATGGTTTGTCTTTGAAAGTGTAGAAAACGTTGTGAGAAAAGGAGAAAATGCTGGTTACGATTTTGTTCCCCTTTTATCACAATGTGCGTATTTTTAAGTTTATTCCTCATCGTCGATAAAACACGGGATTGTTCAGTAAAGGGTTGGGCGTCCAAAGACCGGAAAGAAACTTTATGTGATTCTAAATGGACTATATACAACATTATCACTGAACATAGTTGGCGTGAAGACAGGTGTATTATGTCTATCAGTTTGCTACAAGCACATCTTAAAATATATGTCACAATTTTTAGTCGGTCGGCTTGCGACAAAAGTCATGGATCCGTGAGCTGTGTGCGCGCTGGTGTAAGCGCATATTGAAACGGCCATTACTTTACAGTATTTCAACGCTTTATCTGCGGTGTGACCTTTTTACAAGGACTATTTTTTCACCCATATTTGAGCAAAATGTGAGTCAGCTAGCTCTACCTTCCGATTATGCAATGAAAGACGATTACAAATCGTTAATTATTTGATAGTTTCAATAACAAATAATTTGGATCAAATCGTTACACCAAGGTAAACAGCTAACATCTTAATTTTTAGGACAGATACGGAAAGTTCAGGGTTTGCAGAACATATACAGTGCTACATATAGAAATACACCAAATGTTACTTCGTCTCTCCATCGATTTGTTATAAACGTGATGTCCATTTGCACAAAAACCCTCCGCAAGCAATGATTGTCTAAATAAGGAGCTGATAAATGCATTTCTTATCAGCACCATTTTTCATATATATATATACATATATTAAAAGACAAATTTTTGAGAATTAACCATTTACATATCCTAAGCTAAAAGACCCTGGAGAAGAAGTCGTCAGAAAACATCGCGGGAAAAGGAGAAAATGCTAGTAGCCAGCGTTTTCTTCCTTGTCCAACAATGTTCTACCATTTTAAGCACAAGTCTCATCTCTTGAGTTACGTTTGTTTTTGTAGTCCGCGCAAATGCTTTCAATTTGGGCAAGTCTAAACATTTATCGCTTTGTAAAGAGCAACTGACTATTTCATAAAAACTTGGCTGACTACAAATTAAACCAATAAGCTAATTTCAAAAGTTCAAAGATCGATGAAAAAATGAAAAAAAAAAAAAAAAAAAATAATAATAATGATAATGATAATAATAAAAAATAATAATAATAATAATTATAAAATAAGATAAAATTAAAACAAGGTAAAAAAACAAATAAATAAAGAATACGTATGAGCCATGCTCTGACGAAAGGGGGTTCAATGCATTTCCGTGATGCATCAGATCAAGCAAGTCGTTACATAATCATGAATCCTAAAAATCCATTTTGTCGTACCACCGACTGGATCATGATATCATAATGTAAACTGTCCTTTGACATGCAGGACATTGACCAATAGCAAACAGTTTCGACCCATGTCAGCCTGCGCGGACTGCGCAGGCTGACATGGGTCGATACTTTTTGCAGATAAAATAAACCCCCCTTTCACAGAGTATGGCTTATATAGAATGAAACAATAACATTATGCATTCCCGGAGGTATCCTGTGGACTGCCCCTGGACTAGACGGTACTTGAGCAGGGCGCCAACAGTTGGTACATGTACGAGATACATGTATCTTATTCCTTATCGTATTATGCAAGTCAATATCCTTTTAAAATTACAGTGGGCGACTTATATCGATTATTAAAATCAATCAGTGATTTATTCATAAAAAAAAATGAGTGGAAACATAGTAACAAGTGGAAAAATTGCTCATTACGAGCTATTTGCTCTTTTTCCACAATGCAACTAGAGGACAGAAAAAGTTCGTCTTCAGGAAGTATTGTCCTAAATCTTTACTAGACGAAAACGTAAGAACATGAAAAAATAATTTGATTTGAGTCATACTCTGGCAAAAGGGAGCTTAATGCATCTCCGTGATACATTATACCAAGCAAGTCATCACAGTAGTATACATCCGTAAAATCCGTTTCGTATTTTATAACAATCCACTAAATCTTGAGGTACACTCGTCCTTTGACATGCAGAAAATTAACCGATAGCAAAAAGTTTCGGCCCAGGTCAGCCTGCGCTGACTGCGCAGGCTGACCTGGATCGATAATTTTTGCAGATGCATTAAGCCCCCTTGTCATAAAGCGTGGTTTGTTTCTTTTTGAAAGCTTAAAAACACTATCGAAAAAGGAGAAAATGCTGGTTCCTAGCGACAATGGGGCTAATGATTTTTTGAAAACTTGTGCGAAAAAAAAAAAAAACCTAGAACAAGCATTTTCTTCTTTTCGTGCAATGTTTTCAAAAAGCCATCAGCCTAATGGTCATTAAAAAACACATGATAGCTTGGTAAAGGAACAATAGAAGTGGAGTCAGAATCCGCCGTAGATATCACGAAACGTCGAGAATCTTGATAAGTTGACATATTGCACTGAAAGTACTCAAGATCAGCCAGTTTTTGGTTTATCAGCTTGTTCCTTTTTGGCCTTGGGTTTTCCACCCAGTGTCCATGTGGCTTCTCCATACTGTAACACTCGAATTCTCTGTGTAAAGTCGATTTCACCTCGATGCATTAAAGTGCATTCCTCTCTCGTCACTTCAAACTTATCATTCCACCGACTTGGAGCTATAACCACAGCGTTTACCTGTTTAGGAACTTCATGACAAAAGTTTTCGATGTACGCACGGGTATCTTTAAAATGTTTCAACTCTTCTTCGAATGAAACACCTTCGTTCGCTATCTCTCGGTCTAATTTCTTCGCGAAAAAATCATAGAGTAAGTAATCGAACTTGGAATAGTTTTGATGGAGGGGTTCATGTTCGGGTTTATGAAGCCATTTGCTGGGTTTCTTCACATTGCGGACGTTTTTAATGGCATACATGACATCAAACAACGCCCAGTTCAGTTTACGGCGCATTAATACCAGAGATTCGTCAAATTTCTCCGCCACAATAACAACATCGAACACTTTATCTAAGACACCATGAAGATAATTGTCAAATCTCTCTACATCACGTTTTTCAATGATATCTGGGTCCACACCATATTCAAAAGCTTGCCTATTATTTAAAAAGGACCGTCTAATGGATTTTTCATATTTTTGTGGATTTGCCAGAAATTCTCCCACTTTATCGTCATTTTGTATACGGTCAATATAAGCCGGACTAAAGTAGTTCATCGAAGATTTAAAGAACGTATAGGGATGTCTAACTGTTCCAACAATGGCGGAATCTTCCGGTAAAAACTCGTCCCATGATGCTTTGTCGTAAACCACGTGATTACATAAAATGTCGAAAGTTTTACCCGGCGGCGGCGGTAGAGTGTTATATTTAGTGAGTGATTCGTTTGTACTTATGATATTTGGGTATCCGAATGCGTTCCATTCTGGTGGGAGGATAAATGTCAAATTTCTTTTCCAGCCAAATCTCAGAAATATAGCTTGAGTCGTCGTGCTGGCAGCTTTGTGCACTTTCAAGAAACCAATGTGTTTTCTTGGCAGGCCATGGGCAGGAATCTCCTCGATACCTAACAACCGTTTCTTAAAAAGCTGCGAGGTTTGGGGTATTAGGTTTTCTAGTCGCACCTCCACGCGTTGTTGGACTATCTTGTCATTGATGTAGACTATGGTTGTAATTGAAGTCAGCGCAAGCACAAACCTGTTGAAAAAAAATATTAAAAAAATATAAAAACTTAACTGAGCAACGCTCTAACAAAAGTGGGCTTAATGCATCTCCGTGCATTAATGCATAATACCTATCAAGCCTTCACATAATTATGAATCCACACTAGCCACCTTTTTAAAAACCGACTATCATGAGGTAGACTGGTCCTTGGACATGCGGACGATTGACCGATAGCGAAAAGTTTCGACCCAGGTCAGCCTGCGCGGACTGCGCAGGCTGACCTGGGTCGATACTTTTCGCAGATGCATCAAGCCCCCTTTCCACAGAGCATGGCTCGTATTTATAGCACTTTTCATTTTATTGTTTAACTCTTACCTAGACTGCGAAAATTTTCAGTCCCTCACACTGAAAGCAATTTCAGAATAGCGGTACTTTTTGGTCCTAGTTTATAACAAAGTAGCTGCCGGTGAGGATTTATGCTTAGGCCTGCAAGTTCTGTGCTGTCCGATCTCTTATCTACATCTTCCGTCAAAAAAAAAAAAAACTTTGTCGCACATCGCAGTAAGAGGATTAATATGATTTCTTTTTAAAACCGTTATAAGAAACACGGAGTTGCTTCCCTTTGAGTCTATGTCTACTGAAGTAATTTTGAAGTCGACGTCGACGGTTGTAAAACGTGATATTTTTCAATGTAAATAAAGATTTAGTAAAAGAATACCTGTAAAATAAAACTATTGAAAGAGGACAACTTGCTAAAAAAAAAGAACAGTTTTTCATTTTACCACAATGTTTTAAAAGTAGTTGGCTATAAATGTAAAAATTTGCTTCAACAGCAAGCGTTTATTCATCCTGTTGATATAACTACACCAGTTACGCTCCGTGAAAAGGGGGCTTAATACATCTGCAAATAGTATCGACCCATGTCACCCTGCGCAGTCCGCGCAGGCTAATCTGGGTCGACAATTTTTGCTATTTGTAAATTTTCTGCATGTTCAAGGACCATTCTTTGTCCAGATTCAGTAAAAAGGTAGACTAAATGGATTTCATGGCTCCATGATCACGTGATGACTTCCTTGGTATCATGCATCATGAAGATGCATTAAATTCCCTTTTGCCAGAGCATGGCTCGCGTGACTTTGACATCTTCTTGTATTTTCTTTCAATGCAAACCCTACTACTGGTCTTTTACCTTTGAGTGTATGGTACAACTTAAAATTACTATTTTTTACCATGCACGCTACAAAATATAATTTATGTATTTTGTATTTTAATCGTTATTGACAAAGGATTCACACTATGTTACGTATAATTATATGAGCCAGAGGCCTTGAAATACTAAAAAAAGAAAATGAGTTCTTTGAGGTCTTGCATCGTATTCACTGATCATTTTGAATTACATTCTGAGTTTCTGAATTTGTTTTAGCCAATCAGAAAAAGCGTTACTTTGAAATCTAGAACATTTTTTATAAATACAGTAAGAATCCAATTTCGATTGGTTGGCGAAGACTGGCCCTGGATTCTGATGTAAAAATAAAGAGTCGACCACTAGGGAAATATATATGAGCCATGCTCTGGCAAAAGGGTCTTAATGCATTTCCCTAATGCATTATCTACCAAGCAAGTCATCACATAATTATGGACCAATAAAAGCCGCATTTTTTTTTAACAATCGACTTAATCATGAGGTCAGCTGGTTCTTGAACATACAGAAACTTGACCAGTAGCAAAAAGTTTCGGGCCAGGTCAGCCTGCACGGATGGCGCAGGCTGACCTGGGTCGATACTTTTCGCAGATGCATTAGGCCCTCTTTTCACAGAGCACGGCTCACGTATTTTGTATTAGATTTCTTTCTCAGGTGCTTAGCAACGAACAGAACAACAATTGTAATAACACTGATATAATAGTAGAAAAGGAAAATATAGATTTTTGCCTGGCTGCAATGGCCTATTCAATGGTTCTGTCTATTTGCTTTACCTTTGACAAAGAAAATCGATTGTTTCTACCTGTAGTGAAGGTAATAGAAGATAAGGCATGCTCAAGTCATTTTGATATATAGTTATACGAAAGAGAAAGCGTTCACGAGGAAAAAAAAAAAATATATATATATATATAACATCGTGTAGCCAATACATTCTTGCCGGATTGATACCATGTTTCTAAAAGTATATACTTTTAGAAACATGGTATCAATCCGGCAAGAATGTATTGGCTACACGATGTTTTACTTTTGATTGAAATTTGATAATTTTCATCAGAACAACGTTTCACTTGTGAACAACGTACGGCTGTAAAGTAAACGTAGATTTGTTAGTTTTTTTTTTCTGTAGTATACCTAAAAATAACCTCACTAAAATACGGACGTCAAATCCCGGAAATGTGTTCTTTTCCTATTCTTTTACTTGATTCTGTTGTGAATTTATAGTTTCAATTTATTCTCCTTACATGTGTAAAGAGGTACGCATCGGATACGACCTTCGGTCACATCCGATACGCACCTATTTACAAACGCAACTCGACCTAATCTGACCACACAGAAATGCCAACTGTTATGATAGTCCATTTGTAACTGTTTTTTTTTTTTCCTTTTGAGATTTGTGATGTAACGTGACAGTTTATATGTATTATGGCCTGCTGGTCTGCGAATTAACGCAGGTATTTTACACTGCATGAACGTAACATAACGTCATATTGCGTTGTAAGGAATAACGTTCCATTCCTTAACTTAAGCTGCAGACAAGTCAGTGATATTGTTGCTGACATCGTTTTCCATGCCCTCCGACCGTATCTATTGCTTCTAGAAGTATAAAATTTGTTTCTCTAACAAAGTGCACAGAGAATACATGTATATGAAATTTCAATCATACAAAAAAAAAAAATCTCTGATCAAGACAGATCGCTCATACGTATCTCCTATTTAAGCTATTTACTTCAGAGCTATGCTAGTCAATTACTATCAATAGGATAAGCCCATACAACAAGGGTGGGCAACCCTGAAATTTTTTGACATAGTTAAACCCCTTTTTCAACTTAAAATTTTCACTGAAAAAGTATGACCTGGAGCTGAGCGTTGACGCCCGACTATGGTGCTCTTGTTTTTTTTTTCTCATCTTAAGATGACGCATAGGTGATAATGCTGAACATTAACACAGTTTTAGAAATAGATATATTCTTAACTATTTTCAACCGCTCAAATCTTAAGAGGTTCTTTTTAACTTATTATTCGTGCCGCGCTCTGTGAAAAGGGGGCTTAATGCATCTGCAAAAGGTATCGGCCCAGGTCAGCCTGTGCAGTCCGCGCAGGCTGACCTGGGCCGAAACTTTTCGCTAATGGTAATGGTCTGTATTTTAAGGACCAGTCTACGTTATGATACAGTCGGTTGTTAAACATAATGAATTTTATAGCCCCCGAATTATGTAATGTCTTGCTCGGTATGATGCATCTTGGAGATGCATTAAGTCCCATTTTGCAAAAGCATGGCTCATTTTTTTTTAAATTTTCGCAAAACGGGGGATAATTTCTTACAACCTTCGTATTGAAAAATAGAGTCGTTATGAGCTTATAAACGATAATCTCATGAAAGCCAAACTCAACAACGTGGCTCCATTATGTTTTTGTAATGACTTCACATTTTAGTCATATCAAATTTTTGAAGATGCCATTGTGACAGACTTACTGCTCCCTACAACACCCATGCCTTACCGTAGCCCTTTACCACATATTTCCGAGTTTAAACGACCCTGGCAAAGCAAACTTTTGAAAACATTGGCGAGAAAAAGGAGAAAATGCTGGTAACCAGCTAACCAGCATTTTCTCTTTTTCCCGCAATGCTTACGACCAGTCCTAGGATAAATTTCATCAATTGACTAAGCTTTAATTTGTCGTCTGCAACTGCTTTCAATTTGGACAAGTCTAAATTTTTGTCGTCTGGTAAAGAGTTAACTTGCAACTTAGCAGACACAAATTGTTGACAATACCCCGCCCCTCCCCCTCTCTCCTCCCGCCTGCACTAAAGCTTTTTCACAAGCTTTTTGTAAAGATAAACGTAGAAACCGAACTTACCAAAACGCCAGACGAAGTTGTCGGTTTCTTAACATTGCCATGTCATCTGTTTCCCTGCACATTCAACCTGAAATAAATAATAAAAAAAAAGATTAATTTATTGATTTTATGGTGTTTAAAGCCCTTCTAAACATTATTTCGGTTATGTAGAAGAAGCCATTACACCTATCCATGTTTTCCTGGAGTTTCTCTTTACTAGTACTTCTCGCAATATTCTTCCCAAGCAACTGGCTGCTTTTCCACATAACCATCTTCAAAACAATGATCAGCAGTGAGAGAGGAGTGAAACTGGCTCAGTTGCGGATTCGAACCTGTTCGGACCTGTTCTCAAGTCCTGTACCCTGCCGACTGCGCTATCAGGGCAAGCCTTAGGAAAAAAAGACAAAACAACTTTTTTGCTTTTAAATTCATTACCAGACGACAACAATGAAGGCATTTACAGACGACGAAGAAAATTTGACCCAAATGATAGGATTTTCATTTGAAACGGTAGAAATCATGGTAGGAAAAGGAGAAAATGCTGCTTACCAGCATTTTCTCCTTTTTCCACCATGTTTTCAAAAATACTCTTCTTCAGGGTTGTTAAAAGAGTCTTCCTTCTTTCGTCGATGAACGGTATTGTGTTGACATAGTTCTTTGTTTAAATAAAGGTTGACTGGAAGTGGCTTAAATATCCTTAAACTTGGTACTTGATTTTAAAGCATGTATCTCCTTTCCGATCATTGAGATAATGTAAAATTTAATGGAACCGTTACGCAGGTAATTTCCATTCTTTTATCAATAAATGGTTTTGTTCTGGCATTGTTCTTTGATGGACGAAATGTTGACAAGAAATGGTTTAGATAGCTCTACAAGCTGTACTGGAACGGAAAGCAACTATGTCTTTTCTGATCATTCAGACCATCTAAGATTCTATAGAGACTATTGCGAAAAGAATCGTCCTTCTTTATATCGATGAATAAATTATGGTATTTCAAATTGACATTTTTTTGTTGGGAAAAAAGCTTTGACAGAAAGTAATTTAGAAATCTATATATGAGCCATGCTGTGTGAAAGGGGGGCTTAATACATCTACAAAAAGTATCGACCCATGTCAGCCCGCGAAATCCGCGCAGGCTGACATGGCTAAAAACCTTTTGCTATTGGTCAATTTCCTGCATGCCCAAGAACCATTCTATCTCATGATTCATTCGGTTGTTAAACAAGTTACATTTTATGGGTCCATAATTATGTGATGACTGGCTTGGTATAATGCAACACGGTAATGCATTAAACTCCCTTTTGCCAGAGCATGGCTCATGTATATATGTGATAGTGGAACCGGAAGCAACAATGACTTTTCTGTAGCATAATTCATACCGACAACTACATGTACTTTCACCCTTTTTCAACATTCCGTCTGAGTTTCATAGATTTGTATTTTCAGTCGTCAAAAGAGAATTGATAATAACTTGAGCCATGTTCTAGCAGCAGGGGGATTAATGAATCTCCGTGATGCACTATACCGATCAAGTCATCACATAATTATGGATCCTTAAAGTCTATTTTGTTTAACAACCGACTGAATCATGAAGTAGAATGGACCTTTGACATGCAGAAAATTTGAAGATAGCAAAGGGTTTCGGCCCATGTCAGTCTGTGCGGACTGTGCAGACTGACATGAATCGATACTTCTTGCAGATGCATTAAGTTCCCTTTCCACAGAGCATGACTCAATATATTTGGCGCTGAAAGAATTTATTTGGATTTTATTTATCTTCGCCGCCGGTTGCCAATATGGGCGACGCCTCCTGAGGACTGTTGGTTTTTGTTACGTGGTATAGTGCAAGATACATGAAGAAACCCATCCTAAGTTACGCCTAGTTCTTTAACGTGCTCCTTGTATAGCATCGTCACACGGGACCTCGGTTTTTAATGTCTCATCCGAAAGACTATTAGTAATTTTAGATGGCCAGCCGTGGGGCTCGAACCCACCCTCTCAAGTGGCCTAAGACTTGATGTTTACAAGCCTCACACTCTACCACCTGAACTATGAGAGCTGGTCTAAAAAAAAGAATTTATTTTGCAACTGTTACATCGTCTTTATAATATTGTATCGGTTAACGACAAAGTAACAGCTTGTCGATGTAATAAAGGCTATCACGTTATGTTTCTTTCTATATCATTCAATAGTTTAGACATGTGTCGGCGTTTAACAGGATTAGTTTCTGTCATATTTATCGGTATTCTATGATTATAATAATGATGATAATAGTAATAATAGTATCACTCGTCATCTTCATCATTGTGATCATTTTAGTAGACTCTTTGTATGGTATGAAAGTCAGAGACTGAGAGACAAAGACAGAGAAAGAGACTGGGAGAGAAAAACGCAAGACAAACAGACAGACAGACAGACGGACGGACGGACGGACACAGAGCTACACACCCACAAACACACACAGACACAGAGACAGACACGCTGACACACACACAAACACAGAGACAGACACACAGACAAAATTTACAAAGGGCAATAACTCCGAAAATTCTGAGAACCGAAAACTGTTGCCAATCTTGTGCACTAAATTTTTCGTCGATGTGATAAAATGTGTGTTTGAAGATTGGAGTCAATAATTTGTCTACTTTGGAAGTTAGACTCTGTTGAGAAACAACGTCAACAAAAGAAAAGCCAACTGTGTAAAATTACTTAAATAGTTATGATTTATTATGTCTGGTTTTCGTTTGGTTAGAAGTGTTAGACTTTATTATAAAGCACTGTAAAAATGTTGAATTGAAACTCCTCGTTCCTGTTTACTTAACAATTCTGTTCAAACCTGGAGGAATCTTTTTACTATAGACCATAAAGTTGCGACAGGATTCTTTGTTTGTATTTGTCAAATAAAACTGAAGTCTTAATAAAAATGAAGGGCAAAAACGGGCGGGCTTTCTGTTAACCCTTGTCGTCCCGAACCAGAGTAATCAACTGACCTAACCGTGATATAAGATTTACCTTTCGGCTTAAGGCTTAAAACAAGAAATAGGGTATGTAAAACGATAGATCAAGATCAAAATGCACTGATGTGTAGGCTAATCTTCATCTACTCTCCTAACAGGGGCCATTTATTTAACCCTTTACAGAACGATAAAAGGAGGGGTGTCCATAAGGCTGTTTTCATGGCCACTACCTATACATGTTGGCTGTAATATCACGCAATATTGAACCAGTTGGTAAATGTTTGTAGGGTTAAATCAATCATACCCGAATGAACAAGTCTTTTTTTTTTTTTGTTCCTGAAAAAGAAAACGCTTAAAGAAGATGAAGTTTAAAACAAGAAATTAATTCCATGAAAATATCTGAAATGAGTTACATCTATTGAATTCATAGATGTCGAACTAAACACACACACACACACACACACAACGTACAAGTCAGAGTCATATCTGCCTTTGAATTCAAAAACATATTTTAGGAAGAAGAATAATCTAAAAAAATGCATGAAATGATAAAGACAATAGAGAGTAAAGTAACATGAAAATAACATCTGATTCATTTCCAAATTGCGCCTGTTCGAAATTTTAAATATTTTGCTATGTGATCTATAACTTCAAAAGCAGTAAATGATTTAGGAAGCTTAAAATTTAACTTGAAGTGGTATAGTACCATGATGACTCAAAATTAATGAAGATTTGTTTAGATAGGGAAAAAATGTAGAAATATATGAAATTAAAACTCGGATATTATGATGCAAAAAAAAGAGAGCAAAAATAAAAGGTAGATAACTCGAAAACTATTCATTGTAGGGAAATATTGGCATAATTTTACAATAGCCATTTAATATACTATACAACTGCAAAATATCATTGGAATCGCTTCATGTATAAAATGATGTTGTGGTTTTTCGTAAACTTGGAGCAATAAAAAAAAAGCCAAAATTTAGGCATGTCATACAATTGAGTAAAACGCAAATTCCATATAGGAATTTTACAAAAGTTTTAGCTTAAGCTCTTGTATCTGGTTTTGCTGAAGGAAGTATAAAATATTTAACTTCTAGTTCTGAATAACAATGAAATAATCAACAATTTCCTAACAAACCCCTCTCCGAGTCAGAATTACCCCACCCACTTTGAACAAGCACACCTCCTACAAACCTTTACCAATTGATTCAATATTGCATGATATTACAGCCAACATGTATAGGTTTCAGTATACAAAGTTTAAAGAAAATCGGTAGTGGCCATGAAAACAGCCTTATAGACACCTGTAGAGGTCATATCCGGTATCATGAGGGAATTCCCGGTTGAAAAAAGATCATCTTGTTACTTAAACTAGATCGTTCTAATAAATGTAAGATTCCAGTTTCTTTATACTTGCAAAAAAAAATTAGAAGTATTTATGAGTGTCTAACAAGAAATTTGGACTAACGGCCAAAAAATATGCATTGTAAAGTCGTGATATCGTAGACCTGAACGGGTTTTCACACCTTGAAACAACAAACAGAACACCTTCCTTTCTCCTTAAACATGTGCACGTGTACAAGTATACAATCGCAAACACGTTCGTCCACCTCGTTTCCTGGTGTTTGTTTCTTATATATTTTAGGGTAATCTTATTGGCACGCTAGCGGCCAGACTCGTAAACAATTTACTAGTCAAAATGCAGACAATTTAATTTCATACCATTTTAAAGAATTGATAGAATGAGTCTGACAATGTGTTACACTGCAATCTGTCGAAGTTTAAGTTGGGTAGAAAAATGTATTGTAAAACTAGAATAAAAGTTGGTAACTCTTGTCCTAATTTTACAATACATTTGTCTGCCAGCAACTGGAACTTTGATAGATTGCACTGTAATACATGATCAGATTCAAAGGATATCCATTCTTTTAAATGATATGACTTAAATTTGAGCCATGCTCTGGCAAATGGGGGCTTAACTCTTTACCAGACGACAAAAATTTAGCCTTGTCCAAACTGAAAGCATTTGCAGACGACAATTTCAATGTGGCTCAAATAGTGCAATTTTCCTTTGATAGGACAGAAAACATTGTGGGAAAAGGAGAAAATGCTGGTTACCAGCATTTTCTCCTTTTCCCACAATGTTTTCTAAAGGCTTGTTTCCCAGGGGCGTTAAAAGGCGTCATTGTGCGGTAAAGGGTTAATGCATCTCCCTGATCCATGATACCAAGCAAGTCATCACATAATTATGGATCAATAAAATCCATTTTGTACAACAACCGACTGATTCATGAGGTACACCGGTCCTTTGACATGCAGGAAATTGACCTATAGCGAAAAGTTTCGGCTCAGGTCAGCCTGTACAGACTGCACAGGCTGACCTGGTCGACTCTTTTCGTAGCTGCATTAAGCCCCCTTTTCACAGAGCATGAATCATTTGTTATTAGACCCCAGCTAGCAGCTAGCGGGTCTTTAAATCTGTTAGTCTGAATTAAAAAAAAAAATTTTGGAGAAAGATCCGATTATTTTATATACATTTCAAAATAGGGGTAAATCTTGGGCCATTGTCCTTATATCATACAGGTATGAAACATCCAACATGGTTTCCTGCTTATTGTTTCCCATTGACTATGGCGCAACTCCTGACCTGTTTTAAACTAAACAAGGGCGTTTTCTTTAGAAGAAAAAAAAAATAAAATAAAATAAAATAAAATTTAAAAAAAAAAAAAAAAAAAAATGAGCCATGCTCTGGCAAAAAGGAGCATAATGCATCTTCGTGATGTATGATACCAAGCAAATCATCACATAATTATGGATCAATACCAGCCACTTTTTTTTTAACAACCGACTTAATCATGGGGTAGAATTGTCTTTGGAGTTACAGAAAAATGACCAATAGCGACAAGTTTTGGCCCAGGCCAGCCTGCGCGGACTACTTTTCGTAAATGCATTACGCCCCCATTTCACATGGCTCATCTATATGCCTTAAAAATGAGCATTTGTTATAACATGTACATCTATATGCCTTAAAAATGAACATTTGTTATGACATGTACATGTACACCTAATCAGAGAATAAAATACAAAGAAAAATAGAAACACAAGCTCGTTTTTCAAATACATGTACATCGTTCGAAACTAAAACTGGCATGTCTTGAGATACAAAAAAAACCCCGACAATGTCGCACTTTTAATTGCTCACATGAGCAATCGGAACTGCTTTTCCAAGGAAAAAAATGTAACATTTATGTATACACTGACAAATGTTATCTATTTATCCGTCGGCCATACAAATAAGTTTCGACTTACTTTTGTACGAAAAATCCAAACCCACCTGCATAAGCCTTGTTTTACTTTCAAGATACGAATAATCCAAACACACTGATATTTTTTGTTTCTTTATCCCTCTCTCATTCGAGTTATCGTTTTATTACATGAAGAAATGGCATGACATACATGTACATGTTTGTATGTCGTATTCCCTTTCAAATAGCAGAGAGCAATCTGTCGTTTTTTTTTTTGTAATTCTCAAAGCGCAAAGCCAAACTTACGTACCTTTTGCAGACAGTGTAGATCAAGATCAGTCTGCACAGAAGGTGCAGACTAGTCTTGGATCTATAGTGTCAGATTGTTTTCGACATTTTTCCCAAAATATAGCATTGGTAGACTAAATGTAACTTCGATTTGCAAACTTAAAATATAAATTTCTTTCATTTAAGGCTCAAAGGATTAAAAGTAGCGAAAAGTGTACCTCTTTTGTCCCACCCTGTCACGCAGCTCTGACCAAAATGAATAACCAATATCAGAAATAAATAGATAGTCCACAAATCCAACACTGTCTGCCGGAAGGGGGTCAAGTTTGTATAACGAAAGTATTATCTTCTCCATTTTATGTATGCTACCCTAAAACGGGTATAGCGTTTCATTACTGAACTGAGGCAAATTGTGCTTCGGAACTACCTTCGTCCATTTCCGTGACGTCTCGTTTTATTTGGTTTTTACCAAGGTCAGATGTAATGTTATACCAAAAGTTATATAGGTAACTAATCAGTTCGGGAGCCGAGTCTTACCGAAGTAGGTTTCAACAGGGAAAAAATGAACAATAACATGTCATCTTCACAATAATTTTCTTACTTTTAAATGGTAGGATTTAAATGCATTCTAACATCCGCATCGTTTACTTTTGATCGCTATTGGCGCTTTTATAAATAAAGCGTTTAAAGAATCTAACAGAGTCTTGTGGAGGGGGATCACATTTGTAAAGACAGTGTTTTATCGTGATCATTTCATGTATATGTCGTTAAATACAGACTTTGAAACAGCGAAAACGTAAGTTCGTATTTTCCAAGCCTGTCGCGGAGCCCTGGCCAAGATGTATATCTGAAGCTAGTTAATAAATTAACACAGAAGAACAGAACTTTCCAATTATCCTGAATAATCTTGTTCATCGTCAATACAAGGCTTATAACAAACATAAGGCGCCAAAGAATCGATCACTGTTTATGGGAAAGGGGGGCGATTTTGTATAAGCCATGCTCTCCGAAAAGGTGGTTTAATGCATCTGCAAAAAAAGTATCGACTCAGGTCAGCATGCGCTGACCGAGCAGGCTGACCCGTGTCGAAACTTTTTATTTTAAGTAAATTTTCCGTATGTGAAAGGATCTGTCTACCTCAAGATGAAGTCAACGCTATACTACGCAATGGATTAATTAATGTTAGTTTTTTCCCCCTCTGAAACTCTCCGAAAAAAAACTTAAACTATTTTACAGTAGAAAAACAAACGTGAAATATATGAAATACTAATAAAAAGAAGGTACTTTCACTCAAATAGCTAATCTTGTTTAATAACCTCTGCACATCCAAAAAGGGGCACGTGCCATCAATGTTTAAGTATGACGTTAACATTAACCCTTGGTGCATTACGTTTATTCTTTACTGAAGGTACATGTAGATTTCAATTATGAAACAAATTAAGTTCTGTTTTGTACAGTTTTGGAAGTTCTACTCAAAAAGCAACTTACATGTATGTTAATTAAATCAGCTTTTGACTTAGCCATATTTAGGTGATTAGCACATCTGCCATTTCAAAGGGTATGTCGGTAAACTGTTAACTGATAAGATGTGTGTTTGATTGTCGCTGTAATCCACTCGACCACCCGTTGTCTTCAGTATATCATAAGATAAAACAAACTACCGCCAATGATATTAACAAGTTTGTTAATTGACAGCACACTTTACACTTTTTAAAATCATCAGGCAACCATTTTCCCTTAACTTGAAATTTAAACATTTCTCAGACTTCCACCTCTGTGTTGAATGAGACAATCTATAAATATTTCAAAATGCTTGTTATTTAGTGTAATTTATTATCGAATACGATGTTGAGACAACCTAACAAGCCTTACAAAAATATTAATCATCCTTAATTCTATTATTTTCAGGAAAATCAAAGGATTAAGTGGTGTTTCATTCTCTCTCGTAGAAGCTCAAAACTTTGCTGGCACATGTGTTACATTGTCCGTAGATCCTAAAATTCACACTTTTTGTACAAATCCTTGTGTAAATAAGTTCAAGTATCCATATATTTCTTGCCGAGAATCCATCATCG